>JANHFP010003126.1:72096-87090 GCA_032468135.1 Calamaria suluensis | reverse complement strand
AGTTCCTCAGCCAGCTACTGGCTGAGGAACTCTGGGAGTTGAAGTCCACAAGTCTTCAAGTTGCCAAGGTTGGAGACCCCTGCTTTAAGCAACAGCATGTATTCTGTTATGTCACCAAGCTTGAAAAATATTGGGCTCCTTTCATGACCAGCAGAAAGTGCTGCCTTCACACAAAAGCCCAAAGCAATTCTTCCAGATAAGTTTTAAAGCAACTCTTATCTTAGGTTTTTTTTAAGTGAACTCACTCCCTGAATACTTATGTTAGTTTTAGTATCTGAGGTATTGGGAAATTGTTTTAAACTTCATATTGCAATTTAAATTAAATAAGGTGCATGGAGATGTTTAATAGATGAAATTGATAAGAGGACAGAGACTCAAGTATCTTGGAACAAATCCAAAATAAATTTAATTGTGTCAAGGGTACAGGCTTCTTTTGCAAAAAAAAAAAAAATGACCAAGAAATTAGAAGATGGATCTTTGCATCTTATGTTAGCAACTATAAGAACTTTCTAGTTGCAGCCTAAGAGTTTTATAGCTAAAAGTGAAGAGTCTTATGGCACCTTAAAGATAACCTAATATATTATTGCATAAGCTTTTGTGGATCATTATTTCATGAGATAGAAAGGAATATTATACATCCCTAAGCTGTAGCTGGACAGGAGGAGAGAAAAGGCAGAAATCATGTAAAGAGAGGGTAGAGCTTTTAGTGAGTGAAATATTCCTTCTTGCATTTACAAGCTGATTATAAAATGTGATACAATAAGAACTGATTGCTTTGCCAATCAATGTTAATATACAGGCAGTCTTCAACTTACAGCAGTTCATTTAGCGACCATTCAAAGTTACAGTGGTGCTGAAAAAAGTGACTTATGACAATTTTTCACACTTAGGATTGTTGCAGCATTACTATGGTTATGTGATTTACATTCTGATGCTTGACAACTGACTCAAATTTATGACAGTTGCAGCATCCTGGAGTCATGTGATCCCCTTTTGTGACCTCCTGGTAAGCAAACTCAATGGGGAGACCAGATTCACTTAGCAACTGTGGCAAGAAAAGTTGTAAAAGGGAACAAACTCACTTAACAAATTTCTTACTTAACAATACATTTCAGGCTCTATTGTGGTTGTAGGTTGAGGACTACCTGTAATTGCCACAATTTATATAAGACATATTGAGTAAAGTATGAGCAGAAAAAGAAGTAGGTCAGAATATTTTTATACATAAAATATCTAAAATATGAAATGCTCATAAACATTGATAGGCTGATGAAGTATGGATTGTAGTAAATATTTCTGCTCTTCAATAGGTCAAGTAGACATGATTGTGGCTGGAGCTGGCACAGGAGGCACCATCACTGGTATTGCCCGAAAAATCAAGGAAAAGTGCCCTGAATGCACAGTGAGTCCCAAAGAAGAACATCGGGTTCACTGTTTAAGTTACTGGTAGGGATGTCTGTGCATGTGTAAACACATGCACATGTGCCCTTGTAGATTACCTTTATAGACACTGTTACAAACTCTGCAAATGGCAGGTGATTCAAAAAGGGTATGTCCTCCCCCACTCAAACTGTACAAGAGACAAATAAAATGTGCTTCATCCTGCTGATTACAAAGGTGATTTACAGCCATTCCTTTATGATTGAAATCACGTTTATTGAGATGGCTACTTTTTATAAACCTGATTGCTCTTGAGTTCATTTGCTACATTTAGCCATGAGAACGTGTCTGCAGAGAATTTGGACTTGCATGTATGCTCAGTCCATTCCTATAATGATTACACTTCTTCAAGCACCAAAAGAAATTATGAATTGTATGGCAGAACCTAGTAGTTTTGCAATCACATTAAATGAGTGAACAGACATTCATGGGGTGTATCTTACCTATGTTTTTTGGTAATTTCTTTCCTTCATCTTAACATTAGCTGCTGGCATAGCACTTAACCAATATGAACGTTTCCATTTATTGAGAACAGTTCAGATGGGTTATGTTCACTCTTTGAGAAATAAAATCAATGCAGAGAACAAGGCCCAATTATCATGAAACAGTCTGGTGTTGCCCTATGCAATCCTTTGTTATATATAGTTGCTACTACAACAATCCACTTCTGTTAGTTATTATACCTAATGCTTTTGGAAGTAAGGTTTTGGCTGCTAGTGTTGTATTGATAAGAATGGAGCAGGTAACATTGCTGTATAAACTACTCCTCTCACATTCCAGATAAACATTTAGAAAGGAAAAAATGAATCAGAGTACCATAAAGGGTAGGGAAAATAAGCACCTAGGAAAATCTTTGGTTAAAAAAAAAACAATTCCAGGAAAAGTAAGCTGCTCCATCCCCACTGTACATCTATATTAAAATTCACTATCTTCCAGGATAATTTTCTGTTTTGGAAGCAAACAACCCAAAGAGTTGTACTTTCCTTATGTATGCTTGCATGAAACATCTGATTTGCTCTCTAAGATGATGAGTACATATGCATTCTACTTTAATTTCTTTTCTTAAATTAAGAAAAGCTTCGCTAAATTTTGTGGGAATTCAAATTTGGCCCAAGTAGGAAATTATTTCTTAAGACAATTATTTAAAAATTGTTCTGGATCATGGAATTATGTAAATATCAAATTAATAAGGGCAATTGATTTGTATTTATTTATGGTTCCAGACTGAAAAATGGAATAACTACACAATACTTAAATTTTAAATGGAAGTACCAAAAGTTCTATTATTCAGCTTAGACATTTCCCAAGGTATAACTGCAGAGGCGCCAGCGATGCAGTAATTTTGATTTGGTCATTTCTGTGATTTTATTCAGTTGTTTTTATAATATCTGTATATTTAACATAAAAATACTGTTTCAATTAAAAATTGCTCTGTAGATTGTAAGTGTTGATCCTGAAGGGTCTATCCTAGCGGAGCCTGAAACATTAAACGTAACTGACAAGACAACTTATGAAGTGGAAGGTATTGGATACGATTTCATACCCACAGTTCTGGATAGATCGGTAAGAAAGGTTTTATATATTTTTCATTGCTGTGATTTTCAACCATGACAACTTTAAGATGTATGGAGGGACCTATTTCCACATGTGGTGGATCTGTCCCAAAATTGAGAAACTATGGAACAAGACTCAGACTTGGATAGAAGAAATAACAGGACAAAGATTACAGGAAAAAATGGAAACATTTCTCCTTGGGATTCTTGAAGGCAAAATAGATTTAAAAATACAGTATATCATTTTACTTTAGCACAAAATTGGAAAAACCCAGATGTACCCACAAACCTTATGATTACACAAAAAAAAATTATGAATGTGCAGAGATGGACAGTTGTCCATACAGATGAAAGACAAAGGGGAAACAGTATACTACCAGGTATGGCAAAAGTGGTACAATTGGTTGAGATGAAGTATCAAAATAATGATGGTATATAAAGGAAAACTGTAAAATACGCCTATTATTTGATATACTTGTAAAATACAACAAAGTAGAAATTAAGAAGAAACTATTAAAAGATTTAAGGTGAATAGAGTGAGAAATACTGATATTAATGTTAATAGGATAGAGATAAATTGTTATTTTTAATGTGTATATATAAATGTTATATGCTATTTTTCTTTTTTCCCTTTTTTGTGTGTAGAGTTTGTCTGTGGTATGTCTTTTGTGTATCGAAATTCAATTTAATTTTTTTTAAAAAAAAGATGTGTGGCCTTCAATTCCCAGAATTCCATACCTCTTAAAATTGTCACAGTTGAGAAACACTGCTTTAGTGTGACCCTCATTGAAATCCCTTTCGTTCTTAAGTGCAGGACTAATATTTTTTCCTTCTTATTTCTCTGGTCCAAACTTAGCCCTTAATCTTTGTTTCATTTTGATTCCTGAGTTTTAACAGATCTGATCTGATTGATTGTCAATTTCTGAATTTTGGAAGATCAATTATTACAGGAATTTTCCAATATTTAGAACATGACTTATTTATAGTAAAACATGACTTAGGTGGTCTTTCTTAAGAGCAGTCTGCTTGCTTTATATAGCTTGTGTAGATTGGCTACACTTCCTGGAATTGAATAGCACAGAAAAAAATGGAAGATTCAGGCATTGCAAGGTACTTAAATGGGAATATTTTAGGAGTCATAACGTGCTCTGTCAACATAAGGGAAAAACCCTGGACTATTGTATCTTAATTGTACTGTAATTTAATTGTATTATTAGATCTAGAGAATGTTTTTTCCTGAAATTTGTATCAGTGGAGCTAAAAATCCACTGCTAAATCCATTCCTCTTTTCCATACCTTTAATGACATATCTAATATATTCTGGTCCTCCAAAATATGACTGAAGCAATAGCAACAAGCAGGTTTTCGACAGACTAGCTTGCTTCCTAGAGTTGTGGGTGTTTCCTCACTGGAGGTTCTCAAAAATAGGCTGGGCAGCCACTTGACCAGGATGGTATAAGATACCCTGCCTTGAGCAAGGGGTTGGACTAGAAAACCTATGAGGTCCCTTTCAGCCCTATGATTCTAAGTTCTAGAACAAATGGATGACTTGTATGAAACAACAGATCTAAAATATTTTTTTTTGTCCTTCCTTCCTTCCAGGTGGTAGACAAATGGTATAAGTGTAATGATGAGGAATCTTTTACCTTCTCACGCATGCTAATCAGAGAAGAAGGACTGCTATGTGGTAAGCATAGTATAATTTGTACTCAATAATAGGTTTGTGGCCACCTTTTTACTTTTGATATCAGTTGCTGTATTTTACTTCCATAACAGACAGTTTATGTTAAGTGTGAGGTGCTTTGTGGCAGGTTTGTTTGAATTCTAAAGTCCTAGACCATTTTTACCATGTTTCCCTGAAAATAAGACCTTTTTTTTGTGTTTTTTTAAACTCTGAAATAAGTGCTCGGTCTTATTGCCATGTGCTCAAAAGCCTGATTGGGCTTATTATCAGGGGGAATCTTGACCTTATTTTGGCCAAAACAGGGTATGACTCTATTTTTGGTCTCATCAGTTCATGCTTGCAGGCAAATTATATTTTTCTTACAGATGTTCCAGTGTCCCAAATTTTGTTAATTTATCATGCCATTGTTTACAGTGTTTGATTTTCTTGTAGCAGCTAACTAGATGTTCCAACTGTTTCTTCATCTTGTTTGCAGAGATGGTATTTGCCGTCTCTTGCATATTATTATAATGCAATAATGTGAAACCACAGCTGCCAGTTCTTTAGCTGGTATTGCCCTTCATTTACATCAAGATCTTTCCAAGCCCAAGGATGTCATAATATATTGGCATAGAATTTGTGTGGATCCAAGCGGTGTGGCCTTTTCAATTGACAAACAGAAATCCTGTCAATGTACAGATTTCCTAAGTGCTGTCCAAGATTTTCAGGAAAAAATATAGCTCTACTTCCTACTTGTGAGCACTTCAAAGGCATCTTCATGGCCAGTGTGAGAGACAAAATGCTGGACTAAGATGGCCTGGGCATTATATTCCTGTGTTTTTGAATAGTGCCTGCCAGTAAAAGAACTTCTTTTTTTATTATGACAGAACTTTTCTAAGAAACTATTACAGTGCTTTAAACACATTTTCAAAGTGTGCTTAAATTACTAAGTAAGAGGCTTTGGCCTCACACTCTTTCTTTTTTCTTTCCTCTTCATATTGTGCATTCCAAAACATGTGAATTTGGAGAATCTCCTGTCTCTTTTGACAGGTGGCAGCTCAGGTAGTGCCATGTCTGTTGCTGTCAAGGCAGCCCAAGAGCTAAAAGAAGGTCAGCGTTGTGTTGTCATCCTTCCTGACTCTGTCAGGAACTATATGTAAGTACCGTGCCTAATATATCTCTTCATTCCCTTCACTGATTGAGATAGGGCTATCCACCAATCCAAAGTCAAATGCAGGAAAAGCATTTGACTTTGGATTGTCCAGCAAATCCAAAGTCAAAGAAGGGGGAAAGATGATTTGTAGCGCCTTAGATATGCACATCTCACCTGTCTGCAACTCCTTAAAGTAGCTGCACCTTTTTCTTGGCTCATAGGCATAATCCCAGGAAAACGGATATGGTTTCAGGAGCTACGATGTGCAGGAATGATATGCTCATGTATGCATGCTCCAGATCATTCTTTTGGTTTTGAATTCAAATTGTTTTACAGGCCAACCCTACTCTAAAGGAAAGATTCTGCTCAAATTTTTTTTGAGATCTCCAAAAACCTATTTTACTAAAACTTAAGGATTCATTTATAACTTGGATGGGTGGGTTGGTTTTGGCCTATCACCTATAATCCACTGCTAGAACACACAAGTTGTGTATGTTTGAAATCCGTCCCTCTTACATGCTTTCTTAAAAGATAACTTTATTTTACATATTGAAATAGCCTGCAGGTAGTCCCCAGTTTACGTTCACTAATTCAATGACTGTTCAAAGATATGACAGAGCTTTAAAAATAGACATACTTTATATAAGGTCGTTGAAGTTCCAGCTGTTGCAGCACCATTGCAGTTGCATGATCACAATCTAGGTGCTTGGGTGCCCATCTTGCAATTATGACATTGCAGAGAACAGTGATTAGGTGCTTGCCATTTGTGTCCAGTTTCACACAAGCAAAGTCAAAAGGTGAACTGGTGGGTTCAACCTACATTGGGCTTCCCAAGCTGTCCCCAGCCTCTCTTGATTCACAGGTGGCCTGCACTATGCCTCCCAAACCTCCCCCCCACATGCTCTTACCTGGGATTCCTGTCAGATTATGATAGATGCTAGGATTACTGTTGCTAAGTGATGGCAGTCCCAATCCCATTTGCTATAGTAAGAACTGTTTATATTTATATTTAGGGGAAGCCCTTGAGACAAGGAGATTCATGACGGGGAATCAAACGTTTAAGATGGCAACTGTGACTGACTGATCAATGTCCTGTTCCTTTCTTTTGTGCATCACACATTAATAATTACTAGTTTTTGATTGCACAGTCACATATACTATCTTGACTTTAACCCCAATGTGAGAGCTGTGGGTTTGACATGTCAAGTGAGATTATCTTCTTGTGCATTCTAATGTAGCTGTTGCTTCTTCTCAACTATGGCAACAAGAGGTTACTACTGCTCTATTCTACTTTGCAATCTAAAATCAAGCTTTTCAACATCTCAGCCTACCCTTCCCATTGATGCTTTTAGATGCTTTCAGAGAGAAGTAGTTGTAAAGGAAACAGTCCTGTAAAAAGCTTGCTAGTTCTATGAGAGAATCAACCAATAAAGCTTTTCTGTTAGCTTTAAAACAGATATCAGCTTTAAATTGATGTTCATGACTTACATTCTTGGTGATTTTTAGGTCTAAATTTTTAAGTGACAAATGGATGATCCAAAGAGGATTCCTGAAAGAAGAGGATGATGATATTAAGAAGCCTTGGTGAGATGATACGATATATCATAGTTTAATGAAATGTGTCACATTTCCCCACATTTTAAAGCTACTGGACCATCTTTTTTTCCTGCTTTCTACAAGTATATGAGTATACTTTAATTTTTCTTTTCTCTCAGCCTGAATCTGTGCATATCAGTTGAAGGCAATACTTCATGGCATGAGAAAGTAGACTCTAATAAAAGTGTTGGTTTTTAAGCCAGAAGGAGCCTTTTTAGAATATTGATAGTTAATCCTTTCAAAAAAGATGTAAAATCCAAACTAGTAATTCATTCATAGATTGAAGATTCTCAATGGCTAGTTCAGAGGTAACATGTCTCCATTCCAGTTGGTGGACAATATGAACAGGAAAGTGCTGTTGTGAAAGTTCTTGATTGTGAACTTCCCCATAGCATCTGATTGGCAACAGTGGGAACCAGAATGGGTCTTTGGTCTGAACCAGGTTTCAATTTATGTTTGGCGAATGCCAGGAAACATGCTTTTTCTGCCATGGTACACACTGTATTGTACATCCTTCCCTCCAAAGTTAGATTAGCTCCTTTTGATATTCTGAAAGGCCGTCAAGTCCTGGTAATGTTATCAGGTCTGGAGCTCCCAGGATGCTGGAGATTTGCTGAGATGATTTCCGTTGCTGAGATGGCCATTTTTATTCCTCTCGTTACCTACAGTTTGTATTTTTTGTTTTTTATATTTGTTAATATGGAACTTTATATCTTCAGCTTTTTGCATTGTTGTTTTATCTTATGGTTGTATACCACTCGTAGCTACTTTTGGTGTGATGGCAGCTATATAAATTTGATAAATAAATGCATAAATTAACTTAATGAGCATTTATATGTATTCCTTATTTAAAGAAGGAAATGGGCTTTTCTAAATGTAAGCATTGTGCAATACAAGCCTCTATATCTATGTAGACATACATATCTGAGAATATAGGAAACTTAAAAATTACTGTTTTTATTTCTTTCTTTAATGTCAACAACAATAAGCTATGCAACTTCCTTTTTGGCTTACTATTACATTGCTCTCAGTGATATGGTGATAGTATACATGAAATGCAAATAGAAGGGATATCTGAAGCATACATTCAGTTTAAATGACCTTTCCTGGAAGTCAGACAGGGATTAGCTGCTGCATTTACTCTTGAATATAATGTTCTGCCATATATAGTCTTTTCAGAAAACTTAAGCATGCAAAAATGCAATACAGGTTGTTTTTCAGTGCCTAAACTGTTATGATATTTGCTCATTTCCTAGGTGGTGGCATCTGAAAGTTCAGGAATTACACCTGTCTGCCCCTCTAACTGTACTGCCAAGCGTTACCTGCGAAAAGACTATTGAAATACTCAGAGAGAAGGGATTTGACCAAGTGCCAGTTGTGGATGAATCTGGGTATGTATAGTCTTCAAGATTTTCTTCCTTTGTTCCAAATAAATCCACTTTCTGAAGAGTATAATGCCTGTTTCTGTCCATTGGGAAGTTATTTGTCTTATTTGATTTTTTTTTCAAGCAACATCATGTCAGTCATGCAGTGGGGTTTTTGGTACAAATTGCTGCAATGTGGTTGAATGGCAAAGGGATACAATATACTGTAAATGTAGATGTCATTCCTTCGGCTCTCTGCTAATTGACTTGCATTCAGTTAGCAGAATGTAAGAGCCTGATATGGGTAGAGGTTAGAGCCTGATGCAGGCACTTGGCATAAATGAAATGGACTAATCAGCTGAAGTAATAGATTCTCCAACCCTATTTGTGTCAAAGCCACAAAGACTACATGATAGAATGGCACTTCCTTAAGTTTAAGGGGAAAGTGGAGCTAAGGTTGCTGCTTTTAAAATCTGCTTTTAAAGTTGTGACATGGTTTATTATATTTTGAGAGAACTGTCATCTCCTAAAAATGGACAAAAAATGTTTAACCAAGTTGTTGTTGCTTAGCCAGGTAAATAAAAAGCCAGTGGGGTGACCAAGGACAAATTGTGATCTGAACAGGGTTGTTCCCAAAGTTCACCCAGTTTAATAAACAAGGTTTGTTTAGTAAGTCTCTCATATAATCTGTGCTAACAGTAGCTCAGATTTAAAAGGTCCTGTATTGTCTGGCCCAGGTAGTATAAATTGTATATATTGTCTGACTGAGACAGTATAAATTGTAACGATTGGTAAACAATAAGGAAGATGTAACAAAGAAAAAATATCATTATACTCTCACCTACTCCGGCAGATCTATTTCAAATTATCAAAAGCTGACTTATCCAAAGTTTTAGGAGCTATGCAAACACTAGTTAGTCATAAACTTTGGTTTAAAATAAGGGTTCCCAATCTTGGCAACTTTAAGACTTGTGGACTTTAACTCCCAGAATTCCTGAAGCCACGCTTGTTTGTTACAGTTTTATCCTGAAAAGATTCAAAATACATGTTTTTCAGAGGGCAGCAATTTAAATGGAGCAGGTCAAGGTGGGGAAGGGTCGACCTCCATCCAGCTAATTGGGAATGTCAAAATTCCCTTCTCCCCTCTGGAAATGGGGGTGGGTTGGTAAAAGAAAATAACAGTGTGAGATCAGTGTACTTGTCATCTGAATTAGTGGTGTATTGGTGAATTAGTTCATGTAAAGCTTTTCAGTGAAAAATAAAATATTGATACAACTCATTCAGTGCTCTGCTTGGGGTGTCCTTTTTTTAGACTGATTCTGGGGATGGTTACCCTTGGCAATATGCTCTCATCAGTGCTTGCTGGTAAAGTACAGCCTTTGGATAAAGTCAACAAAATAATCTACAAGCAGTTCAAAACGGTATTGTGCCTTCTATATATGTGTTTCTATTTCCTCCTCCACCTCCATGGTATGTAGAAAGAGTTTCTGAAAATCTCACATATTGATGCAGGTTAAGGAAATTATACACACTTGCCTCAGGGGCGGGTTCCAAATCCCGTTGCTACTGGTTCGTGCATGCATGCGACACTTCTATGCATGCACAGAAGTGGGTGGGTGGAGTCTCCCACCTCTACCTCTACAAGTTTGCCCAATCTGGTAGGAACCGGTAGCAACCCACCACTGACTTGTCTCAGTCAGAGCAAAATTCAAACAGGATGCTTCCATGCTTCAAGTATTGGAGACTAAAAAGAAGTTGTAGTAGTAGCAGTGAACACAGTGTTGAGTATTCAGCTTCTAAAGCCTGATGAAAACAACATTTCAGAATACCTTTTCTGTATACTGAAAATACCTTTAGATTGAGGTTTTAAAATTATTAACAATACTATTCAGAATATAGAGAAGCAAAATACGTGTAAATTCAAGAGGCATAAACAGGATAGTAACCACCATTGTTTTTGTTGTACTTAATAAATTGAAATTATATGAAATAAAATTTCATATCCTCCTTGTAAAAAAATGTATCTCTGTACTTCTTAATGTGCAAGGGTTAAGAACTTCCATTATTCCAATTATTAACCATGCCTTCACTATGAAGCTACAGCACTAATGTAGATAGGTATTTTATTGCTGGAATGATAGCTGATTAATACTATAAATTGTTTTTGTGGAGATCTGTGTAGTGTCTCTAGTGGACAAAATGCTTAAATCTGAACCCCACAGGATTGAGAGTGCTAATTTGTATATATCCTGAAATTATTTTTTTCCCCATTTTTCCTTATTTGCACAGGAAAAACACTCCATGAACATACAATACCTATGAGTTTTTTTAAACATAGCTCATGAACACATACTTTTTTAAAAGTTTTTTTTGGAAAACTACTAAGTGGAATGGGGATCAGAGTTCTTATCTAAATCTGAATGGCATGTAAGAAATAATAGCAATGTCTTTTAAAATAATGCAATTTTCTGTTACAGATTCATTTGCAGGACAACTTAGGAAAGCTCTCTCATATTTTGGAAATAGATCATTTTGCCCTGGTAGTACATGATCAAATTCAGTGTGAGTATATGGTTTATTATTTGTTTGCTGTTCCAAGTCACTTCCTGCCTTTTTAGGATTGTAAGTTACTGAATTTCTAGTACCTTATAATGATTTAACATTTTCCATTAAATAGATTAAAATAAACCCATAGCCATTAAATAATGCTACTTCTAGTTTCTCCAATCCAGTTGGAGCTTTTTTAAATCTTGGGTTGGACTGAAAAGAGTAGTCTATAAAATATAACATCTATATTAATAGTGATACAACTAAAACTTTAACTGAAGAGTGTTTTTTAACTTGAGCAGTGGTATTGATCCTGGTCCTGCTCTCATTATTTTTAGAGAATATGGATTGTGCACAGATTTTTACCTCAGTCTTCCATAACAGTTATCATAATTTCTAGAATTATCTATTATACATATACATATGGAAAAACCTTTAATCTCCCAATTTAATTCCTGGCATGAATCTGGATTTCTTCCAGCTGATTTCCATGATTAGTATAGCATCAGAAGTTAATTGGTGAGCAACTCAAGTCAAGGAAGATTAGGATCTCTGACTGATGTATATATAAAGAAACAACGGCATTAGAAGTAGTCTGCTCTTTCTTTAACCCATATAGTTACTAAGTGACTGTGTCTTCAAGGTCATTGTTAATGTATAACTACCTATTCAATACATTTTTCCTAAGGACTCATAACTGCACTTTACATTTAATTGAGGTTTTTCCAAATATAAAAGCATATGCTGGAACTACATAAATAACTACTATTCATGGTTTGCTGAAATTTCCTAGAAACATTGCAGTGAAAATAATATAATTCTTAATAATGACTAATTTATTATCATTTAAACTTTATTGTAAAAGATTGTATGATTTTAAACTGGTTAGTCCTTAAGATCTCAGGAAATTCTGTATTATGGCACTTTTTGCCATTGTTGATCCTTGATTTACTTATTAGTTTATTTTTATTTTTTATTTATTTATATAAAATAAAAATGCTTTCATGCAGTTATCACTTGAGATTCAGAAACTTCATCTATCTCCATGTATTTACTATCCTTTTGGCAGAGTAAGGCAGAAACCCTACCTTTAAAATACATCTTAGCCGTGTAATCTTCATGTGTGTGTGTGTGAGGAGCCATTGTCCTTGTTCATTTAACCTACACTTCCTAAAGGTTTTTGCCATCCAGTGGAAGGACACAAGAATCTTTTTCATTAGATAAAAGAAACCTTTTGAATCCAACTGTTAAATTTTGAAACTGCTTCAAATGTTCAGTCAGAAGGTCCAACTTTGTTAACAGGGTGGCACTTAATGTTTATTTGTTGAGGGAGGAAGATTGAGGCTTATAATAAATGGAGCAATATGAAAATTGAGCTGATGTCAGGGTGAAATGTAAAAGTTGTTGCTATCAGTTCTGTGGGCGTGACTTGGTGGTGGGCAGGTCATGTGACAGGACGGGCATGGCCAATTTATTATTTTTAACCTTTTTAAAGCATTTCTTTACTACCAGTTCCGGGGGAATAGGTAGTAAACATGCTTTTAAAATGTAAAGACAGCCACAGAGGATCACAGAAGAGCCATGCGATCATGGGAGGCTTTTTTTTCTTAAATTTTAAAAGGATTTTTTTCTAAGTATTCGCTGGATTGGTTAGAAAAGTATTCCTTTAAAATGTAAAGAGAGCCTAAGAGGATCAGTAGAACTGTGTGATCATGCAAGCCTTTTTTCTTACATTTTAAAGGAAAATGTAAAAGCCTTGATGATTGTGGGCAGAGGGGGTGGGGCCAGGGATTTTTACTACCGGTTATCTGAACTACCCGCTGCCATTACTACTAGATCGGCTAAACCGGTTCAAACTGGGAGCATTTCACCCCTGTGCAAAACCAAATAAACTAGAGCACATACAGTGTTTTATACTAAAATTCTTTGTAGAATTTTGGAAAAGAGACATTTGGTTATTAATAGTGCTCCAGCAAGTGAAAGCAAATGCAAAACTGTGGGATAGATGAAGTCATGAAGGAAACTTTATGTTATGCACCACATATAAGTACTGTTCATCTCTTTTTCAGCTCTAACTACTTGTTTTTAGTCTCCTCAGAAACATCATTTCTATTACTCAGTCTGCATCTAGCCTTTAGGAAAACAGCTACATTTGCTGTCAGGTTGAAATAAGTTCCATTAAAACAGGAATAAATTGTAGCAATCTACTTCTAACTATATTTTCTAAGAAGAGAAATGACATCTTGAATTTCTTGTGTGAGGAAAATGATTCACTTTCCCATTTATAATACTAAAAATCAATGCATGACAGTAATGAGGCATTCATTTCATTTAGGTTTAGATTTCTTGTTTGCTGCTTTTCATAGTCAGACCAGTTTATAATGTTGATGGTTTTCTTAGTTACTTTTACTGTTGCATTAAAATATGACTGTAAGACTTGTTGATAAAGTTTATTCAACATAAGCACAAAAATGGCTAAAGGAAACTTGCAAGTAGACTAGTATTTCTGGGAAAGACGAGGCTCAGTTAAGTGCTGGATCTGAAGTGAGCACAAAATAAAACAAACCCGGACACACCCAATGGCGGTTTTTACGGTTTTTATTTCGGAGCAATCTTCAAGTGACATCAGCAATAATACAGGAAAGATAGTGCTGAAGTATTGCCTCAGAACCTCCTTATTTACAAGCAACCCAATTCATCCACATCATAAAACTCCCAACGTCATTCTAACTGTGATCACCCTCCACGTCGCTGAATCCTTCACCACACCCAAGTGAGTAATTCCCCCCTTTTCAGTTACATTGTACAAACCACCATACATTTAGTGATATGTAATAATTAATCTTTATTAATTAATAATTATTATAATTAATAATTAATTTGTTCGTTGTCATTAAATTTCTTTCCTAATTTTTTCAAACTGGCAGGATATTGTTCCTCTTATCTGTTTGGAAATGTTGGTTGTAATGTCCTAAAGATTTTGCCCACCATCCAGTCAGCGCTGAAGACGTTTCTTGGAAACGTGAAACTTTTTCAAAGAAAAACAAGAAAGTCCAGTTGCCTCTTTAAAAAGGACCTTTGGAACAACAACAGCAGGGGTAGTATTCACTTACCTTCAGTACTGGTTTGCAAATGTGAGCCCACGGGCATTCCAGTACATGAGCAGAGCATCAAAATCTGGATAAATGGGATGTGATGACTTCTGGGTTGGTGGATGGAACCTCCCACAGCTGCCGCTACCAGTTTGCTGAACTGAATAGAACTGGATGAATACCATCACTGAACCATGGATTATGAGAATCTCCATATACATTGGTTGTAATGTGCAGCACACTGATACATAGGAAGGTGCTTTCCATCAAGTCAAATCATTGGTTGCTCTAATCAATATTATTATTAAGCACTATGTAGCATATTTCCAGTTTTTCACAGGGAAGTTCGAATCTGCTAATATTGGATGTCAAACATGAGGCTTTTCACTTGCAAACCATTTTTGTTACCTTTTTTTGGTCAAAAAAATGTTTTATTGGTTTTATAATTTTTCCAAAAGGGTAGGTTCAATAGGATATTTAAATTTTTGTAACAGCAGTGTGAGAATGTGTTTTTCTTATACAATATAGTAAATAAAAAGGATGAAAATAACAAATAGAAAATTGTGTATTCAAATTACAAAACATA
>JANHFP010003126.1:54816-71996 GCA_032468135.1 Calamaria suluensis | reverse complement strand
TATATGTAAAGGAATTCTTAGATTATATATCAAGCTGCTTTTTAAGCATAGGTTACTAGCACAGAAGTATTTAGTCTTAATGTACGTACGTTGGGTTAGTTGGTATGTGTTTTATGTTTTGTTTTTTCTATATTTGTTTTCGTATTTGTATTTTGTTCTTTTTAATATTTGAAACAATAAAAATTATTTTTTAAAAAAACCATAACATACAAAAACTTTAAAATTAAGTAGTTGAAATAATTAAATTGGGCTGTTTGACATGGTAAAAATCAATTTAAAATCAATTTAATTTTTAAAACTTAAATTGTCATTTAATTGTTAAATGAGTTTCACCACATTTTACTCAATCCATTATCTCTCCTGCCTCTAACAGTCATCTGCAAGTTAGAGGAGAACATCTGAAGGGATGTGTAATGTTCTAATCATTATTTCGGACTCTATTCTAAAGAAAAATAATTTCATAAGCTTTAAGGGGGCGTGGTTGGGGGGCAAGGCTGGGGGTGGAGTTGAGGGACGGGCCTGGGGTGGGACAACTAGTGGCAAGTAAGATTTTTTCCTGGCTAGTAGGTCTAGACTTGAAATTTTAAGCCCTGCTGTAGAGTTTATCCTCAGAAAGGCCTTTATTGCACTTTGTGCAAAATATGGAACTGAAATCAGTACAAGGTCATTTTGTTTTTTAAAAAATGTGTACAAATTGAGCCAGTGGCATCACACAGATTTCTACCAAATGGAAGCAGACACCTATCAAAAGCATAAATAGGCCCAGTTTCCAAAGCAGAACAAGGAAACAAGGCAATTCCTAAGTTGCTATCATCTTGGAGTACTTTCTTTGTTTCTGTTCATGGGACGTTCTTTCTAGGAGCTCTAGTAGATACTCATCTAAGATATTCGGAAGGCATCTGGTTGGGAAAAGTTAGATAACTATGTACATGTATAATTTATCTGTAAGTGCAAGATAGGAATTTTACTTTTAAAGTGCTCACTGGAAACAGAGTTTCACAAAATCAGACTTACTGTATTCTCCTGTGTCTTTTAGATCACAGCGATGGTGTATCTAGTAAAAAACAAATGGTGTTTGGTGTTGTTACGGCAATTGACTTGCTGAACTTTGTGACTGCTCAGGAACAGAAGAGAAACACAACCTAAGTGCAAGAACCACATCGATAGGGCTTGTTTCATTGGCTTTTCACATTAAAAAAAGTCTCTCTCTTCTTCTTTGCTTCTTTTGTTAGAACAATGTAAGTGGGAAAATCCTTTTGGTCAAAATGAATACCATCAGAGTCATTATAAACAATTGCTAGCTTTTAAAATGTTGTAATTTCTAGAATGTAGCAAGCACACTGAAATATAAGGACATTTAGAAGTTTTAGGATTAATAGTTTCAGGAAAGAATTCCTTTGTTTGCACATACAAATTTTATAATGTGAAGGCACAGCTGAGTTGGAGGACTAAGGCCTGAATGATCGAGCCATCACAATAGGATAGCTATGTGACAGGCTCCCAAAGCCTATTACTGGTCCTGCTTCCATATTATGGTGAGGTCTAGTAACTCTTCCATTTCTTACACCATGCTGTTTTGCAACCTAGAATGATATTAGGTACCTTAATCTTTATTCCTATTAGAGCTTGACCAATATCAAACTGTCTTCTAGTGCACAGAAGAAAACACAACTAACGCAATATTCATAAATAAATTGTCTTTATATGTATCAAGGGGTTGAAATATAAAATTACATGAGCAATAGGGAAAGCGGTCTGAAAACAACATTTCCGTTCTATGGCTACTTTTTCCAACCCTCAACACTAAGATGACAAAACATCCTTTATCCCTCCTATATACAGATTTCACTTTCTCAGTGCTTAATAACAATGTCCTTCCTTATTCTGGTTAAATTATGGGTACAAGGGGAAGTAAGATATTGCTTTGCCAGTTAGTAAAAAAATGAAGGGAAAAACCTCTTTAAGTAGTACATGCGATTTCCATTCCTCTATGTACATTGTGTGTAGTCAAAGTGAATTTTGTGTACTTGAAACACTACCAGCTCATAGCAGGACCTATGGCAGCATCAGAAAACGCTGTATTTTCTCTACTGTTGTATTCTACTGTTGTATTAAATCTATTGTTGGCTAACTTGACTGCTAATATATTTGTTCCACAAAGACCAAATCAGAATATTTAATATTAAATCAGAATATTAAATCAAAATGTGATTCTATCTGCAGATTGTTTTAACTGTCCAGCATCACATTGGCCAAATAATTGTTATCTCTGCTTTGTTCATGGGTATGCTATGTTATTTAAAATGATATTTGTTTAGCTGGTCATAATAGTCTTAATGGGAAATAACTGTAAACAAACTTAACTATTTTTTATTCATTTGATAGTCTCCTTTGATGCAGGATTTTCTTTTCTTTGTTGGTTTACTTTAACTTCTTCTGGAAGTTTTAAAGAAGTGTGCTATTACTATTTTCCAGTCACAGCAGTACTTGTTTCATGCCAGAAAAATATACTTGACCCAGTTATCTGTACAGAAGTTTCCTGCATGTGTATGGAATTCAGATTGATATAAAACCACTAAAAGGCTACTGTAATATAATAAATAATGAATTACTATTGGGGTCTCAAAAATATTGCTCAGTATTCACCATTCCAGTAAGCATTTTTTGTTCTTTAGGATCATGAAAGGGTCTTCTTTCTGTTTTCAAAGTTTGGATTCTGTGTCATGTTTATTCCAAATTTATTACAAAGAATTAAATGTCTTGATAAGCTAGTAAAACTGGAGACTATCTAGTTTGTCTTAGAAATAATTATGATGTGTTGGGGATGGGGGACATGTTTGTTTGTGTGTGTGTGTGTATAAAAGTATGGGTTAGTTAATAGCTATTAAATTGTTTTAAAGGTAGATGGTGATATTAAATTAGACAAAACAAAAAATGAAAGCTAAAACTGTAAAAACGGAAATAAAAGAAAAATAGGGAAAAGGATAATCTTTACAGCAGTTTTATTCTGTTTAGAACATAACTTTTATTTTTATAATCCTGTCTACTCATAAAAACTATGTTATTTTTTTAACAAAATTAATGAGTGGTTTCCAGTCAATAATAAATATATTGTGGGGTTTTCTGATCAAAAAAGCCAAATTAGTCATCTCTGCAACTTTCATCATCTTCACCAATCATTCCTCCATTGTGGATAGTGTCAAATCTTTGTATGTGCAAATATCTTACTGCAGTTATCATATACAAAAATGAAGTCGCATGACTGTTTTCCAACTATTTGTCCATCAGTTGTAAAGATAAACTTTTGATCTTAATTATCAAAAATCCTCTGAATCTGTGTGTAAAAAAATAGCTTCTTTACATGTCCACAAAACATAATAATTATCCTTGTTCATATTTTTAGCATGAATTTGAAATGCCTTTATATATTCTGGATCATTTTTCTTGTGGTATATTGCAATGTAAATCATTTTCTTCTCAAATTCTCTGAGATGTAACAGGTATGTATGTATGTATGTATATACACACACACATACATTAGTTAAAAGAAACCCGAGAATACACAAATTTACATACTTATGACCGTGAAAATCTACGAAAATAAATGAACCTATATGTATATATATATTCCCTCAACTTCTGGGAAAAATTCAATTGAAATCTCTGCTGTTTAAAAGTAAAGTAAAAATCACACCTTTCCATTTAAAATGGGGTCTTTTATTTGCTTCAATCAAAAAAAATTCCCTTATTTGCAAGGTACTAATAGGAATTTTTCTAAGATCAATTACATCTATTTTCAGTCTTCTTTAAAATGCTCCTGCAAAACCATATTGCCTGTCTTCCTCACAAAGTGCACCAAGATATCTCTTGGAACATTTAATGTTCTCACAAATTTGTATTTATTCAGCATGATTATCAATTTTTGCATTTTTTCTCCCCAACACAAATCCAAAAAATACAATGGAATGTGCAGCTAGGGAAGCACTTCTGTTTTAGTTTCCAAAATTTCTACTTTGTCGTTAGTCTTATCTGGTCTTTTTTCAAAAGCAGACAATTTAGCATTAAGTAATTCAGCTATCTTTCTATGCAGTTATTTATTTATTTATTTATTTTATTTCTATACCGCCCCATCTCCGCAGACTTGGGGCGGTTCACAACAAATAAAAACCACAATTTCAACATTTAAAATTTAAAATCAAATTTAAAATCAAATTTTTGATGTTGTATAAACACTTTCTAAAACAAATCTGCCTGTGCCATTAATTCATCTCAAATGGCAATCTATAGGTACAGTTAGTGTCATAGTAACTGTAGTTACAGTCAACATCACCGTCTGGCTCATTACTCTTTCATTTTGTAAAACCCAATTGTCCTCACACTTTAGAAAAAACATAAATGTCTGTCTGTTTTAATTCCAATGTGTTCAAAAGCACGTGTTTGTTCTATGTTAAGGAACAAAAAAATCTGAAATATGCATAAATCATGGACGTTTCCTTAAGGATCAGATAGTACCTGACAGATTTCTTTTTCTGGGAGCATAGACTCCCATCTTTTGAGAGGATAATTTGACCTCAGAAACAGCAAAAATGAGTCATGTCTAGAGTCTGCCAAATTCAAAGCCCTCTTCATGGAATGGAATGGAGAATAAAGAATAGGGAACAGGAATTGTCTCCAGCAGAAGTGGGTTCTACTTACCTTCACTACCAGTTCTCTTGTATACTTTGAATATATTAATATGAATACCATGATTCAGAATACCAGGAATTGTATCAGTTCATTAGCTGGCAAGGCTTAGTTGCTTCCCAGTAGGATTGGTATGACAATTAAAAACAAATTGCAGGGCAGGGGAAGGGAAAGAGAAGTCAGGAATGATGGTCTTTCTGATAATGGAAGAAATGGCAGCTCTTCCTTTGAGTTCCTTCCTCCTGCATTCAGTAGTTGACCTTTTGTGGCCTAAGAAGTAAATGCAAATAGAACCATTGATTCAGACCTGCCCTCTCATCCCTACTGCAAGTACACAAAAGACTATCGCTAAGCTGAGCTCAGCATGCTCCATTCAGAACTTGAATGATAGATAAATAAAGGACTTCAATCCAGTGTGTTACTTTCGTAATATGTAATAAATAGCCCTCAAGGTCATAAAAATGTAGCACAGCATAAAATTATAATAAAGAGAACCAGTAGTTCTGCCTTTACTTTTCAGTAACTGGGTTAGCTAGAGAGGCAGAGCTCAAAAACGTTACATCTTTTTGTCACACCACCAGGAAGCCATAACTTAAAACCAATCAGTTGTGCAGGAAACATTAAAACACATGTTCCTATATTACTATTTCACACTGGAAATTTGTGAAGAAAATCATTGTGCCATTTTGGGGAAACAGAAGTCCAGAACAACACTTGTACTGTGGATAGAGCTGTTTGTGGATCTTTGGTGAGATGTTGAACAGAACACTCTATCACAACCCAGCTTTCGTTCCTTGAGTCTCCATTTGAAATAATTAGGATTATTCAACATCATCAATATTGAAGTAAACTTCAGATGTCTTCAGTACAGTGGTAAAATCCTTTTTTTTTTTACTACCACTTCTCTGGGCATGGCTTGATGGGTGTGGTGTGGCTTGGTGGGTTTGGCTTGGTGGGCACATCAGGGGAAGGATACTGCAAAATCCCCATTCCCTCCCCACTCCTGGGGGAAGGATATTGCCAAATCTCCATTTCCACCCCACTCGGCCAGCCAGAGGTGGTATCTACCAGTTCTCCAAACTACTCAAAATTTCTGCTACTGGAACCTGCTGGATTTCACCCCTGCTTCAGTATCATCTTGACCTTCGCCCAGTTGCAAAATATCTTTGATTAGCCCTGCATAATCAAAGAAGCCCTTTAAACTGCTTGGGAAGAAAAGTCACAGAACTGGTGAGGAATTATCCAAATGGAATCCCATCATTTAATTGCAATTTTACGCATGGTTTCTATTCAGGAAAACATTTTTTTAAGTATCTTGAACAGAAATAGCTTAATGTGGGTTATCTTTTATTTATTTGGAAAATAAACTTGTCTTCTTTGTTACTTGGAAATATGCACCTTATAGAAGTTTTGACATTTAGAATGTGCCTGGGCACGTTGAACAACTGGCTAGGCAACTAAAAGTGCAGTAGGTGAAACCTCTCTGCATGATCACATCGAATAAGTATTTCACTTTTGGAACTTTTGCCTGTTATCCAGCTGTCTGGATTAGTCCCTGCAATTTTCTTAGTGAGATTTTTCAGAAGAAGTTTGCTATTGCTTCCTTCCTAGGGCTGAGAAAGTGACTGGCTCAGAGTCACCCAATTGTCTTTGTGCCAAAGATGGGACTGGAATTCACGCTATCCTGGTTTCTAGCCTGAAGCCTGAATCACTACACCAAACTGGCTCTATGATTAGCTCAAGGCACTGAAATGAGGACTATATCTCTAAATGAGTAGGCTACCCAAGACATCTCATGGAATGGCTAAAATTCAGCCCAGGGTCCAGGTGGCAGTGGCAGAATGAGTGGCAAGAGATGCGTTTTTTATTTTTGTGATCTTCTGTCTTCCGACCTTGCCACCAAATCAGTATTCTTTTCATTGCATATCATAAAACTCAAAAGACAGTAGTTTTATAATATAATAGCACTATTTGCACAATTAAAGTCCTTGAGTTGGCATATACTGCCTCTGAAGCTGGGATAGATGTTTCAGACTTAAAAGGGCCTTTTATATCTATTTGCCTTTCTTGGCAGCCAATGAAAGAAGCAAATTGACAGAGTGAAACAAAGCTAATTTCAACATGACTATCATCAGTCTGGGTTTTATGAAAGGGCTTTATGATTTTTACATTTATTATGGTTTCATTGAATTTTATGACTATGAACCTGAGTTTGAGTTTGACTATATGAGAGAAAGGAAATATGATGCGAAGGGGTTAAAGGTCTTAAATTGAGTTACAATTGGGATTGTCTTAATTTCCCTTGCTTTCTGTAATTCCTATGTCCTAGGACAGTGATGGCGATGTGATGCGAACCTATGGCATGTGTGACACAGGTGGCACATGAAGCCATATTGGTGGGCACTCCAGCACAGCTCTGGCACACATGTGTGCACCGGCCAGCTGATTTTTTGGCTGTTTCTCATCTCCGGAGGGCCTCCAGGTGAGTGGGGAAGGCCCATTTTTTGCTTTCCACTGCCTCCAGGGCCTCTCTAGGAATCAGAGGAGGGTGAAAATGGGCCTTCCCACCCCACCTCCTGGAGAGGGGCTGCACAGGGAGGTGCGGCGCATAGAATTAAGGATGTGGGCACACAGGCAACACCCCCCCACTCCCCCCACTTTTGGCATGTGATGGCAAAAAGGTTAGCCATCACTGTTCTAGGATTTAGGAGTATGAAATTGTGCCCAATTATACTGCAGAGTCACTGCTGTACGATCTGGAAGTCATTGCATATTAATACTTTACTGTATTGGTTGTTAGATAGAAATGAAGTCATGAAAATATACAGTAAATATGTTTTCCTACTGCCAACATCTGAAGTAAGAAGCTCAGTGTAATGATGCATTGCTCACCTGCTCTTTTGCTACAAGCAGCATCACGCATTTAGCTACTTTGTCCTCAGCTCTGATTTTGAAAGCAGACATGCCCCTTTGCCAGGAAAACACATAATGACAATAGGTGTTGAATATATTCGTACATTATTTGCACTGCAGTCAAAAAATATCATAGGGCAGAGAAGATATTTTCCTGTGGATATGCTCATTTATTTATTTATTTATTTTATTTACAAGCCTCAGGTGTGATAAATCCATTTATATCCTGTCATTTACCTGTACCTGTTTTTATATTCAAATCTGCAATGTACTGTATACATTTTAAGAAAACCTCCTCTCAATTTTTCACTTAAAATATAATAATTCCTTTCACCATTTCCTATAAGTGAAGAGGGCACCAAACAGTATGTTCATCAAATATTTGAACAGACAAAGGAGGACCTGAATAATTCTAAAGAAGGACAAACACATTAACTGTTTTAAATTTCATGGCTGATACAACAAAAATTATGGCATAAAAACTGACAAATTAAAATCCACTCCATGTCTATGAAATTACTTTTTGTACATCTGAAAAACTAGTTTTTCAGTCTTAATATTTTTCCAACAAATCTTTATTTTCAAGTACATACAACCATATAGGATCAGCAGCTTTCGAATGTAATCATAGAAAAGTGTGACAGATCATGTGCTCTCTAGACTAAGTTTGAAGACTATATTGAAATCAATTGCTGGAATCAGATGAATTAAATATTTAATGCTGACATGGCCTTTTTATATAAAAGAAAAAAATGAACTTATGTTTTATGGTTTTGATAATTAGATAAGATAGAGTAAAGAAAGTAGAGAGTCATGTTGCAACTGTGAAGTAAATGGTAAAATTATAATTTATAACTGCATTTATAACTGCTATAAAAAGATTGGAAGCTTTTTTCTTTCTACTTTCCTCTTACTTTTTCCCTTCCTTTCACCTTTAACTTTCTCTTTGATTTCTTTCTTTTTCTTCTCTTACTCCTATTTTGTATTAGGATTTCTTTCTTTTTCTTCTCTTACTCCTATTTTGTATTAGTTTTTAAATTATTTCTTTTTTAAAAAAATGGTTGCTGACTGAAAGGGTAAAGAAAGAAGCAGCCAATTTATAATACATGAAAGTATAAATGAAATTTTGTGAAATTTTGTGAAAACAGGCCTCCCCAAACCCAAGACACTGAAAAGCCAGACAATATTTGATTCTAGGGCGATACCTGTTGGATGAAAAATGGGAGGACAAAAAGTAGAGCATAACCTTCTTTTGCCAGAGGTCTGGTAATTCTAGTCGACTAGTTGTACCAGATTAACATGTCAGCATGTACTGCAGTTTAGACACATGGTAAAGCCACAAAAGGATTTGTGAAGTGACATCCGGTTGATGTTGCAGTGATATCAGACATAGGGAACGGGTATCCGCATTCCCTGTGCCAAGTTCTCCCTGTTTGTGGGCTCTAAGAGGAGCCAAAGCTGCCCTATAGGGGTAGTGAAGCAAAGAGGGGTTGCCCTGTGAGATCGAGAAAAGTCACACCTCTCCTGTCTGACCCGGAATTCTTTTTCCGTCTCAGCCACGGCAAGAAGAGACAGCCTAAAGATGGCTGCCACAAAGTTGGGACAACCAAAGAGCAACTAAGACTGGTGTTGGAGCGAACTAGGTAAACTGTGACTGGAACTGCAAGAGAGGATTTGTTTTTGGCTTAAACTTAACCCCAAGGAATAATTTAGAACTATTGGTTCAGAATTATTTGTTAAAGCGGTGTCTAAGCATTCTGAGAAAATACCAGAGGGGAAGGGGAAAGCACAAGAGAGAAAAATATTAAAATTTGAAATATACTTAAACTGGGAAGACATGGTACTGGGAAGGCATCTTAAAATGCTGAAATCATTTTCTTATTTCTTATATTCTGTTTTTATTTGCAGAAATATCAACTGAATGTCATGCTAATAGAGAATACTGTACCTTTTTCACTTCAAATGGTAGGGAGCTGCAATTTTTTACTGCCAGTTTGATTTTGGCACCAAGCTAGAAAGCTGGAGCTGAGTTCTAGTCCCATTTTAGGGATGAAAACCAGCTGATGATTTACAACTAAAATGATGATTGTCTAGTGGCAATACTGAAATCTAAGTTGAGAGTGCCTGGGAATATTTATATGAAGGACTGTGGAAATATTTACTGAATTATTCCCAACTACCCCATGACTACTGGAGATTCAAATAAGGAAACTGTTTAAGTAAAGGGACCTCTGAATGTTATGCTAGAAGATTGATCCTACAAAGGGGATGCAAAGAGGCTTTTGATAACTTCTGGGACTATTTAAATGGAACTGATTGTTTAGTTCTTGGACTGCTGGACAAAAGTTGAATTTTTAAAAATAAAATAAGATGCTTTATAAGGAAGAAATGAGTGGAACTTTGAAGTATATGGCATTACTTTTTCAAAACACAAAGGACATCTTGGATAAAGGATTTAAAGAGATTGCAGGAAAAAATGGAAAATACTATATGAGGGTTGATGAGTAAAGACCAAGATGTCCAGGAAAGGGAGGAGCCAACAGAAGAAATGGAGGAAAAGACTGAGCCAGATAATCAGATAATAAAAGAAGACAAGTAGGTGATAGCAATGAAAATAATAGTGAGTTAAAATGAGTTAAAATGAGTTAAATCAGGGGGGTAATATATTAAGAAAGTTTAAAAGAGAATTGGAGATTCAGGAAGATACTCTTGAAAGGGAGATAGGTGCCCGGACAGAAATTTTGGAAACTAGGCAGTAGAAGAGGGTAGAGGTGGGAGAAATATTTAGATTGAACAGCCAAGAAATTGATGCAGACAGAGATAAGGATACAAGAGAGGAAAATGGGAGGCAAGACAAAAAAAAGCATAGCAATTAAAGTATTGAAGTGGGCAAGAGATGATGGATAGATGATTTCTCTGTTTTGTTGTTCTGATTTGCTTTTCTTTCTCCCTTTTCTTTTTTTAGGTAGGTGACATGATTAGAAGGTAGATTGGATAGAAAGAAAATGTTTTTTAATAAAGGGTGACATGAATAAAAGTTAGAATAAGAGATAGAAATAAGAGAAGGAAATATTAGTGTATACACTTTTATATAATAAAATAAAAGCAATAACAAGAGAAAACATGGAATAATTGAATAATGATAGATTGTAACTTAATATAAATGTGTATTTCTATTATAAATATGTAAGTTGATTCAATGTAATAACTATGATTAATTCTACTAGTTTTATTTATATTAGAATGCATGACACTCAGGTGCCACACTGTTCACGCATTGATATGTTTGTAAAAAAAGAAATAAAAACTTGGGGGGAAAAAGAAAAGAAGGACTCATGAATTAAAAGTAGGAAATAAAAACCTAAAATCCAGTTTTTAAAATAGGCCATTAATGTTTCCAGAGTCCAACTATGTAATGGTATGAGGGAATGGCCTTGGGAGTCTGTCTGACATCTGTCTGCCCTCTTGTACCAGGGCTGCGGTGCCACAGTTCGCTTTCTTCATTCTTCCACCATGAAACAAAAGTAAATGGCAGCAGCAGTGCTTCAGGTGGGCAGGCGGTCATATTCAGTATAGTTGTCAGCTGCAGATGTCTGCCTGCCCTTGTGAAGCAAACAAAACAACCCCATTGTGAAGCACCTCCTCCTGCAGCCAAATGCTTTTTGGGGCTGTTCAAGGAAGCTGCTGTCACTCCCCCTCACTTCCCTGAGCTCAGAGCTAAGGAGTGTGCTTCCTCACTGGGCTGGGCTATCGGCCATGTGGCTCTTTGCTGGTGACAACTATAATGAATACACACAGAGAGAGATTGGAGAGCTTTCTCTTTCTCCAAGGAAGAAGATGAGGCTTTGAAACAGAGATGAGCATTGCCCCCTAGAGTCGGAAACGACTAGCACATATGCGCAAGGTAAACCTTTACCCAGTATTCAAGTATGTCAAGATCATTCTGTATCTTAAGTCTATCTTCTGGTGTATTGGTTATTCCTTATCAGTTTGGTCTGCACTCAGCTTGTACTTATTTCTCTCATATTTATAGTGCCATGTTCATTTTCCACTCACCAAGACACATTGTAGATGGGTGTGACACAATAATTCTGAACTCCTGGTGACACAGTTCCAAAATGGATTACTTTCTTCAGACACATCTATTTGCCAAGTGGTTTCTGGCTACATCTGAGAAACAATGCTAAAAAAGGTCAACATTTGAAAACTGATTGTATACTTTAACCATTTATAGATGTGGAAGTGAGATTATTTGATAGAATACATATTTTATTATAGAATAGAAAAAGGGTTTTCATCACCTCTTAAACTGCTATCTAAAGGACCACTTTATGAGTCTGTAGGAAATTAAATCATCATTTATAAATATATTAATTTGTTATGATTGGAATATTAGCAAAATGATTTCAAAAAACCTTCCAGATTTTGCAGAATGAGGGTACCAGTCATGTTTGAATATGTATATCATGAGTTGTTCCTCACCAAATCTCTATAAAAATCCATCCCTTGAACTCTGCCTTTTTATTTGAACCCAATTAAGATGTTTTTAACAAAGTGTCATAATTAAACAGATATATCCCCCTTACAACAGAACCTTTGCCTTTTTGAAAGTGATTTTACTTCAAGTCTGAAAAAACAACCTAAAAGAAGCTGGAGGGTTAGGAGAGCCAACTGTCGTCCCACATGTCTTGTTCCAAGGTAGCTTATTGGTTTCTGGAATCATAAAGCATGGATATAAGTGAGCAGAAAAGGCTTTCGGGCAATCATAACAAGCAAACTGGTGAGAAGGTAAGCATTTCTGCAGTTAATGACTCATTACATTTCTTTACTCTTTAGCAGATTTGATAACATATGTGCAGACTTGCTATTTAGATCTGACTACTGTTTACTGATGAATTTGAAAAGGAGACTTTAAGATAAGCATTTAACATAGTGCAGGAGTTAAAGGAATGACAGATTATCACACTTGAAAAAATCAGTATCTTAAATTGTCCATAAAATTATCTAAAGATTAATAGAATCCATCTGTGAAATAATGTTACATTTTCTGCTGATTGACTATGCAATTCAATCTCTGCTTTTCTATTAACTGATTATTTTTGAAAAGGTGCTTTATGTAATGTGCTTTTTAGGTATGTTTGGTTAAATGGTAACCATGTATTTAATCAATTAATAGAGGAAGGAGTAATTTAATTGCTAAAAGACACATACATTGCATGGGCTAAATAATAAAATTAAGGATATCTTATCTGAAGTACAACCCTCCATATGACCACTGAAAACTAGACCAGAGATCCGATCTCATATTTCTTTTTCACCATCTAGTGTAGTCCAACTATTTGTACTCCAAATCTGGAAGTCCTAATAAAATGCACCCGGAAAAAAATATTATTACAGTTACTGTAAATGCAGACCAATAGCACAAAAAAATGCCAACTCGATTATATTTATCTCCCATTAGATATTGACAATGTATTATTTACTTATCCTCTCTGAGATAGCAATTGACTTCACATGGGGAAGTACTATATTAGAAAACTTGCCTTTCTGTCATTCTTTCCTCTTGTGTTGTGCTAGTTGTGTCTTCTTTGTAAATTCTGTGACCTCCTCCAATACTTCTGTTGGTAGAAGTGATTTCAGCTCTTGGAGTTTGCATACCACTCTTTTTCTCAAAACTTCAATTGTAAAATTAATTTGTCTTACGCTTTCATTGAGAAGTTGGAGCTGTGCTTTTTGCAGCATATTTTCTGTCCTATGTCCTTTCACAGTTGAAGATAGGTGCAGGTTGTTGGGGATGAGTCTGTGTTGTCTGCATCTCAAATTGAAATGGTCCCTATAACCTGCAAGTTTTGTTCATTGAAAAAAAAAACCAAAGAAAGTCCAGTTGCCATTTGAAAAGTATCTTTGGAACACCTATGACCTGAATGATTGAGAATCTCCATAGATATTGTATAGGCTTCCTGACGATAAGCTATCAACTCACTAGTGAAGTGATGAATTCTTCTTTGCTGGAGGTCTTCAACACGAGACTAGATATCAAAGAGGCTCTGGTGATCCTACACAGAGCAGAGGGTTAGACTAGATGACCATCAAGGTTACTGCCAACTTTCTATGAGAGAACATGCTCTGATATGGCTAACAAGGGCTGCAGTGGCATGAGTGCAAAATTAATTACTGTCCCACCAACTCTGCAGGACAGTCTGAAATGAGAAGCAATTGGGCAATGGAACATGTACTTGTTGATAAGAAGTTGTCTGCTAGGAAACTGCAAAATATACTCATAAAGGTTTCATGTGATACAGAAGGGAATTATGTCTGTAGCTCTGTGTTTTGATTTGTAGAGCAATAGGCTATCTTAAAGAAGCAATTCAAAAAGCTCTGCATTGAAATGGATTTTCAAAAACCATACAAACAGGACATGTTACTTCAGTTTATCCTGATCTAATGTTTGCCAAAACTATAAAAATCCTTGAAGTAGCAATAAGCTACAGTTATAATTATTTCCATTAACGTTTATTTCCAAGGAAACAGGCAGTTTTGTCCTGAAAGAAAAACTTATCTTGTTCTACATCTAACATACCAATTTTTTGCCATGCCATATTTGCACTAATGCAAATTTAAGAGACTCATTAACTTTGGTGGGATATCAAGATTATTATTCTCTTTCTATAATTATTTATCATTTTTGATTTTACATATATACATAACACCACTTTACGCCTTATATTTCTCCTCTCTTAAAATTACTCAAGTTATTTACCATATTTCTTCATTTCCGGAAGTATCTCTCTGACTCCTCCTTCTCAATCATTAACATTTAAATAAATGTTCATTTAGTTTACATTGTTATCAAAATTAATATTATTAAATTACTTATTTTCACATTTCCATCTGCTGAAGTGTTTTCACAAAGAAATTCTATTCATTCTTCTTTGCAAAAATACTCACTTTCATGATTTCAACATTATTATTCTCTTTACAGTTAGCATTTTATATGTTCATCTTTACATTGTTATCAAAATTAATATTATCAAATTACTTATTTTCATATTTCTATCTGCTGAGATGTATCATAAGAAAATTCTATTCATTCATGTTTATAGACTAATCGCTTTCATAATTTCAACATTATTATTCTCTTTACATACTTCCTTAGCATTTAATATTCAAAGTTTTCACCTAAATAACAATCGGTGTGTTCTATAATTCTTCTCTCTTACAAATACAATAACAATTTACACTCTATTCTAATTTACTATTATCATTGTTGTTGTTGTTGTTGTTGTTATTATTATCATCATCATCATCTACTTTCCCATTGTCATCCATTAATCTACTCTCTCTCTCTCTCCCCTCTCTCTCTGTATATATATATGTGTGTGTGTATGTTTTTAATTGTTTTATGTTAATTGTTAATATATATATATATGCCTCCACAAAACACACATAACCCCTCGCCTGGTGAAATCTGCTGCTAGGAGGAGAACTGGTGGCCTAGTCATTAATACAACTGCCTAAGATGCAGGTGACCCAAGTTCAAATCCAATAACGGTGTGGCTAGCTGACAAGACCTAAAAGCATGAAATAGATCTATATTAGTCTCCCTTAATGTAAATATCGGCCAAAAAAAAATTACAAATATATATATGCTAATATTTACCCCATTATCCTCTTTAACAAAATCTCTCAATCTTTTTAGCATCCCATTTTCTAATATTTTTTTTGTTCAACATTGCTCTAGCTTCTCATTTCTTTTTTTTTCTTTTTATATGTGTTACATTGCATCTTCTGTATTCCTCTTATCTTTGTGTGTGTGTGTGTGTGTGTGTTATTTGCTCATCTCTCCACAAAACTTTCCATTGTCTCTTCCAAATATTTCTCTTTTTCCTTTTTAATTGTTTCTCTTTTAGGGGAGATCCCCCCCTTTCCTCGCTACTCTTTCTACATTGCAAAGAATTATTGGTATTATCTGTCTGATTTTTTGTTGAGGTTATGTAGTTCTCTATGTTGGTTTACTGTCTTTATGCTTCTGTTATTTATTTAAGGAAGACTGACTGTAATGTATAATTAAGATAATTGTAGGGTTATGCTTTGACCTGACTATAAGGAGCTGTTTCTTTCCCCCTCACAAGTGCTAGATAGCCACTAATCCAAGCTCAGGAATTTCTTTTAATGCTCCAGTTCAATTTTACTTATTAATATAAATTGGCAATTATCTCACGCAGTTCTAGCACTCTGTGCAAATGCCGCTCCTGATCAATTCTTAGGTCTGGTTGTCCCAGCTTCAAGGTGGCCACCATAAGATGGCCATCGGCCCTGCTGCCAATTTGGGAGAGTGGTTTCTGTTCCAGCAAGAAAATTGTCAATTCCTCACAGTCCACAAAACACATCTCCTTTCTTCATCATCCCTACAAGATGGCTATGACTCAAAAGCCTCCCAGCAATGGTTTATCCAGCTAGATTTTACATGGCCCATCAGAGCCCATATTTTCCAGTGTGTTCCTGCTGTGATTCAACTGGATGTTTCCGCATTTACTTAAACTTTGAAGTTGTATAATATGGTGAAGATGCTATCACATCAGCAAGTTACTCTTATTGTTCCTTAATCTTACTTACAGAGCAACAAACATTTAACCAAGCTAACCTTGGATAACCTCAATAAAGTTCAGTGGGGAGAAAAAAAATCAAAGGCAACAAGGTTCATTCATATAATAGGGTTGCAAAGATTACCAGTACATTGAGATTTCCTTGGAAATGGGTAAAAAACATAGGAATGCTTTCAATTATATGTATTATGTTGTTGTGCATAAATTGGCTGCCTTCAAATTCCAATTCCTATGAAAGGTAAGGTTAATAAACCAGCAGGTAGTTCCTGAACCACAGAAGCAGACAGCTAAATGAATCTAAGTTTTATATATCTAAACCACATTCATTCTAAAGTCATTTGGGCCTATAGAGTTTCTGAAATGTTACTGTACAATGTTATCCCTCCTCTGAGCTGATGATATCTACCGTAAATAATGGAGTAGTCTGGCCATCTGCTAAGTAGTTTTACCAAATAAAGTTTTGGCGGTGGTCATAGTAAATCTCCAGACAAAAATGAAAAAAAAAGGACAGGGGAAAGGGGAAGGGAAAGGAGGAAGGGAAGGAGGGGAGGGAAGGGAAGGGAAGAAAGGAAAGGAAAATCCCAAAAGTCTGGTCAACTGTGTAAGTCATGAAAGCTACTGTTCAAAGCCAATCCCACAGTGGAAGTAGTTACTCTATAGAGATTACATTTTGTAGCTGCTCTTACTCAGAAATCTCTGATATCGGGGAGGGAAACCCATCTTCTGAGAATGGGTTTCATAGGCTCCTTTAACAAAAGGAAAGTATAAAATCCCTCTCCACACTTTCCCCAGTATAGATAGTTATCTGGCTAATTTTATATCTATTTTGGCCCATAGTTTTTTTTTAAAGTTTGGTCTTCGACACTTTGGCATTTCTCAAAAAAAAAAGAAAAAAAGGAAGATTTATTTCAGTATTATTATTATTATTATTATTATTATTATTATTATTATTATTATTATTATTATTATTATTATTAT
>JANHFP010003126.1:24510-38543 GCA_032468135.1 Calamaria suluensis | reverse complement strand
ATTAATGTGATTTATATACCGCCCCTCTCCTTACGGACTCGGGGCGGTGAACAACCATATTACATACATTTAAAACATGCATGGTGGGCATGTATGGGGCATTGAATTATGGGTGTGGGCACACATGAGCACAACCACCCTCCCATGCTCTCCCTGTTTTTAGCGTGCAACAGCAAAAAGGTTACCCATCACTCACTTAGAGGGTTGTAAAGCACTATGAAGCGGTATATAAGTCTAAGTGTTATTGCTATTAACTTATAGTAATGCCCATCGTTTTTACAAACTTTTGATCAAAATATCTACTAGATATGAAAAGTGTTATTATTTTCTTGTTCAGCGAAGATTTTTAAATACTGTAGAATCACATCCAATGCAAAACTGAGTCACTCAACATTAGGGTATGAAGAATTCTGAGATTCAGCATCCACAAATCTCCATTGCTGGATTCTTAGATCAATACAAGAATATCATGTCAGAATAGAAAAAGTCCTTACTCAATGCACTACCACTCACCATTCCCTTTTGCTGTAAAAACATTGGTTAAACAGGTAAGGCTGCATTTATGGAATTCAGTTTACTGATGTAAAATCAAGATTGCTTTGACAAGGTTTTAAAAGCTTCAAAAGAAGTATGATATGTTGCAATACTGCAAGCATCAGAATGAGTAAGCATCAAGATTAATATTTTTTGGAAAACCTTTACAAGTTCACATTCCTTTATTCTTTTTATGTTCAGTTATTACAGTTATTGCTATTACTTTTCCTTATTTTCTTTTCCTTGTGAATAATATGTGTATCATCTGGCTTCTATAATAGGAGGCAGTGCAGGCAGTGCGATGGCTGCAGCTGTAAAAACTGCCAAGCAACTAAAAGAAGGTCAACGCTGTGTTGTCCTCTTACCTGACTCTGTGAGGAATTACATGTAAGAGAATGGCTTTTCATTACTGTATGACACATTCATTTGAATGTGAAAGGGATCACGTTGATTAAACTGCCTGCCAAAAGAGTGCCTAAAGATCCTTCCCTTGCTGAATTCTACCCTTTTCCTGAGAAAAGGATTGGATCCTTTCCTTCCTTTCTTCAAACTGCCCCATGACTCTTTATACATGGAGAAAGGGATCATTGCCCTTTTCTCTTTGCATGGAGAGGCATGAAGGGGTCTAATTGCACTAGGCAGGGTGTGGATTTTCTGGGAGAGGAAGAACCTCTGCTTGGCCTTAATGAGAGGACTTGCAAGCTGCTTTCTACCAGCATTCCTTTTAATTTTAAGAATAGCTTAGAGAAAGGTGCAATATTAGCAGCTGTTTCTGTTTCTAAAATCAGGAAAAAAAAACCCTGCTGATATCAAGGTTTCTATGTCATCAATAGATTATGGAAAGATTGGGTTTGCTGGTATGTCTCTAGGATTTGCAGTAAGGTTTTCAAATTCCTAATATTATTACTAATACCCTGTTTTCCCCAAAATAAGACATCCCCTGATAATAAGCCCAATCAGGCTTTTGAGTGCATAGCAATAAGGCCAAGCTCCTATTTCTTGGTTCAAAAAAATATAAGTCAGGGTTTTATTTTTGTGAAAACATGGTAGCAAATGTATCCAAAGTTTTGCATTAAAATATCGGCTTTATAGTATTTCAGAGGTTGGTTTGTAACTACCAATGATGTCTTAGTAAAGGAGGTATTTGACTTCATTCTACCTCTTTCCTTGACAAATACTGTTTGTAGATGTCGTACCTCAGCCTCAGTCAGATTCAGACTCAGAGGGGTTAACAGATTTGGCTGAGGATGAGGTCAAAGTCCAATTATCCCCCACAGCTGATAGTGAGGACGATGAGGAGGAGGCAGTTCCTCTCATGGACATGAGAGAGCGACATTGGGAGAAAATACATCAGCAACATTTACAGCTGAGGAAACATTAATTATGGGGAAGCTTTATAAGGAAGGGAATGGGTGGAGTTTCTTTGCTGGCTTAATCCCCAGAAGTTGTTATGAGACTGAAGTAAGCAAATAAAAAAAATAGTGGAGCTGCAAAAAAACCCTCCTCTGATATTTTCAGTGAGACTGCTTTGACTATCTTTTGGATTTCATTCTCTGGCGTGGATTGATTTTAGAGGAAGTAGAAACACCTGGGCCTTCCTTGGATTAGTGAAGTACCGGGCTTTTTTCTGACTACTGCACCTACCTACATCTACTTGGATTTGTTCTACTATAGACAGTGGTAGTGACAATATCTGTGACTGTTGGAAACATATATTTGCTGGATTACAAATTGAACAGAAATCTAAAAGTAAAGAATGGCTTGGAGAGAAGCTAAAAAACAGCTTCAGTTCCGACTTCAGCTTCAAGGAGTCCAGCTCCCCAAAAATTAATTACAACATTTACACAACAAGATAAAAATGGAATTGACTTCTAAAGAGATGCAGGCAATACTACAAGCAATTACAGATTTAAAAGAGAACTTGGAAAGTGAAAAGAGACTTTGCAGAATTAAAGCAAGAGTTAAAAAGTGTGCAACAAATTTCAACAGAAAACGAACAAAAAATAGAAAAGATGGAGGAAATGGACTTTATAGTGAAGCTTCCACAGAGTGGTGGACGTATGGTGATTTGGACGGTCGTGGACGTATTCTCTAAGCAGGCCCATTTTGTGGCCTGTAATGGATTAACCTCAGCCAAGAAATTGGCGAAATTCTTCATGACCCACATCTACAGACTACATGGGGTCCCAAGGCGAATACTCTCAGATCAGGGGCCCCAATTTACAGCAAAGTTCTGGAGGGAGTTCTTAAAATCCATCAGGTCATCTCAGGGCCTAAGTTCATCTTTCCATCCGGCTACCAATGAGGCGGCGGAGAGATTGAACACAATGGTGAAACAATATATTAGATGCTATGTTAATTATCAACAGGAAAACTGGGCAGATCTCCTGCCTTTCACTGAAGTACCATATAATAATGCATAGCAGTACTGGTTTGTCTCCTTTTCAGATAATGACAGGGACTGATTTTTTTTTATATAAAAAAAGTTTTTTATTGTATAATAGCAAATAACAAAAAAATGTTCTTATATAATATGTTACAACATATCAAATATTTCTCATAAGGAATATTTTTTCACGTTTTATAAAGGGGTAGGGTAAATTGGGTATTATAAATTTTTAACAGCACTACAGCGAGCAAAGGCATATACTTAATAAAAATTAGCAAATGGATATATCATTTCTCAATATATTTCTTCTATTAAAGCTTCATTTATTTTAGTATTAACATAGTTTCATTTCACATTCCTGCATTTTATTTTCTTTATCTTTGGATCTCAGTCTTCCGGGCAGCCCCACTCCCCACTCCGCCCCCAGGACAGGCCCAGCCACCTCCTCCATCTGTTCATCTTCAACCTCCCCTTCCTCAACCCCTGCATCTTCTGTCTCTAGTAGGGAATCGTGTTCTTTCAAAAAGGCCTCAGCCTCTGAAGTAGAATTAATTTTAATTCTGTTCCCTTCCCAGAAAATGAGTAAACCTTCCGGCATCAATCATCTAAATATGATTCATTTAAGATACAATTTATTAGACAAAAAAATATTTCCTTCTTATTTTGTGTACCTTTTTCGGAATCTGCTTAAGAATAGTTATTTCCTTGCCCCCGTATTTCAGTGTTCCCCTCCTCTGGACTCTGAGTACCTCATCCCTTGTCTCCAGTCTCAAAAATTTAACATGAATTTCTCTGGGAACATTATGTGTTTTAGCATAATATGAATTAACCCTGTAAGCCTGATCAATGTCCCAACTCACACATTCTCTTTCTTTCCCAATGAATTCAGCCAATATTGTGCATTTTACTTTTAACGTCTTCTCCAGCTTCTTCTTCCATATTCTGAAACCTAAGAAAGAAAGCTCATCTCTCTAATTGAATTTAAAATCACATTTTGCACATTTTGTTTCACCTTCTGCATGCCCCTCATCTCGCCTTCCAAACTCCCCACCTTCTGCTTATTTTCATCAGCTAATTGTTGTACTTTAGTTAAATCATTTTTAAACACTGCAAGGTCTTTCTTAGTGTCCTCTTTTAAATCTGCCATTTCCTCTCTCAAAGTCTCTTGGTTTTGTTTCATAGTCTCTTGACCTTGTTTCATATCCATCTGGCTTTGCTTCATTTCAGATTGTCCCAACTGTAATTTTTCCAACATTTCTGTAATTTTAGCCATCAATCCAGCATCTGTTGTTTTCTGGCCACGTGGTATTTTGAAATCCTTGCAGAAATCTTCACAAATTACTTTAGAATAAACTGCAGAGAAAAGGAATTTTTCCAAGGAGGTCCAGGCATCCAAAAAGCCAAGTTTTATAACAGGTGAAGTTCTTAGAGCTTCCACCAGGGAGAGCACCACCGAAGACAAAGAGGATAAATCCTAGAGTAGGCCGTATCTTCCAATACCAGGAAGTTGAGTCAGGAGATGATGTAATCCAAAATCAGCAAAAAAGGAAGAAGAGCAGCCATTTTCCAGTCCTGGGGAGGTGGGGGGAGGCAGCCAGCCTTACCAAGATCCAGCTTCCACAGCAGGTACTCCAGTGCAGGAAACCTTGTTAGATCACCTCTTCCCTCTTAAATCCAAGGGAAGAGGAATATTAATATTTTTAAAATCAGTTCAGAGGGGGGGAACCCTCCCCCCTCCTATTCACAAACTCGCCACCCGAAGCTGAAATCTCCCCAAAACTCTCCAAATACCTCGCCTGACACCTTCTTCATTCACAATCCAATGCCTCCACTCCACACCGCTTCCAAAAGTTCAAGTTTTCTTCCAGCAAGCCAGCTGGGTGGCGCGGTTGGCAGTGGGCCGCCGCTTGCCCCTCACCCCTCCGGCACCTCGGGCAAAACCGGCAACGGCCCCCGGCTCAACCTGGGCGGGCCTGGCAAGCCACCCCCTGCAGCAGGCATCCCTTAGGGCTCGCCTGTGCCCCAAAGGGCCCACCAAGAGGGCAAGGAAGGACGCCGTTGCAGATTGCCCGTCACGTCCTGTGCCAGCCGTTGCCGGAAGTGATCTCCGACAGGGACTGAATTTTTGCCCATGCCTGAGTTGCCTGGAGAACCACCCTCTTTCATATCCTTGATTGAGTGGATTCCCCCATTAAAGAAATGGTGGGAAATACAAAGAGACTGTTGACTGAGGCAGCGAAAAAATACAAGGCTCAGGCTGACTGACACCAATCTCTCCAGTCCCCTTTCCAGGTAGGGGACAAAGTATTCCTGTCAACCAAATATTTAAAATTGAAACTGCCCAGTAAGAAATTAGGTCCACTGTTTGTTGGGCCTTTCCCTATTTTAAAGGTAATTAACCTGGTAATGGTCCAACATAGCCTTCCCCGCATTCTTGGTAGAATACATCCTGTGTTTCACAGTAGTCTATTGAAACTGGTGAGAGGATCTAACTTGAGACCTTTACACCCTGCTTTGCCACCTCCTTTGAAGATATGCGAGGAGACCCATTATGAAATTACCAAAATTTTGGACTAAAAATTGTATAGGGGCCAGTTACAGTACTTGGTGCATTGGAAAGGTTATCCCCTGTCTGAAGTGACTTGGGTAAAGAGCTGGAAAGTTGATGCTGAACATCTAGTGAGAGATTTTCATGCTAAATATCCAGACAAACCAAAGTGGGAGAGGGGATTAAGGATTTTATGCAAACTTTTTCCATAACATAACATATTATATAACATATACTAACACTTATCATCTTAGAGAGTTTGGTGTGGGTGTGATCAGAGGACTTCCTCTACTGGTATTGGAGAATGTGACTGTGGGCCCTTCCCTCTTGGGACCATAGAGTACGAGAGAATTTAGAAATGGGGTTGCTGTGTTTTCCCTTATTGGTCGTTCTCTTGTGGTGGGTGGAACTACCATGGTGCCGTTTCTGACTTCCTCCACTAGAGGAATGGGAATGGTGGTGTCGCTCATGACTCTCGTCATCACAATGGCGCTTCCCGCGTTTCCGGTGTTTGGCTTTCCCCTTGTGTCTACTATGGCGGTGGGATTTTCTGGGTGGAGAACCTGCTATATCTTCCTTGGGGGCATCTTCCTTTTTCCCTGTACTAACTTCCCCCTCCCCCGGGTTGGAAGCCTGGGGTTTGGTGATTTGAGAATGAATGGCTTGCTTCAACCATGCAGGGGACTGGTTGGTATCTGAGTGAGAAGTGGAATCGCTCCCAGTCTCAGAATAGTTACTTTCAGTATAGGAATCTTCAATGGCAACATGCTTTACTTTTTTTTTGCATTTTTTCCCTTCCATTTCATTTTGTTTCTTATCGCTAAGAGTTAACTCCGATGTTTTTTGAACACATTCATGCATTGATTGCTGCCCCGAGGGAGGTGCAAAACTTTGAGAGGTTAGGAAGGGGTTTGTAGTTGCATTTAACCTCTCTATAGTGGGTGGATTTATCCCACTGGCAGAAGGATATAGCGAAGAAGGGGAGGTCCCACCCCTTAAAAAATTGTCCAAAAGTATAATTTTTTTCTCTTCATGTTCCACGTATTGAGTGGAGTCTGGGAGGGAGAAGTATTGTTTATATTGTCTTCCGGCATGTTCCATTACATGGGAAGAATCAGGAAATAGAGAAGAATACTTGCTGTTAGAAGAATCTTCATCGGTTTGCTGGAAACCAAAATGCTGTGGCGTGAGTAATGTGGTTGCACTTCTTTTGGAGGGTTAGAGGCAGTTCCCTCCCCCAGGAGCTCTTTAGAAAGTGTCGGGGATGGGGGAGGGTGACTCATCTCCCTTTGAGTTGTTTATTGCAGACAGAAAAAAAAAATTCTTCATCTCTGCATTGTAGGCTTTTTGCTTCTTGTCAGATCTATGAAATTAACCAATAGTCTAGGAAGCATACGTGTGAAACAAATTCATTTGTTCAAACAAACTTTACTAAGTATGGTGTTGTGGCCGAAGGCACAACATTTACGATGACATCGACCGCGGAAGGAAAGAGGACAGATGACAGATCCTGGTTCAGCCGACGTAGCTACGGATGGGAGGGGAGGGGCTACACACAGGGTGTGGTGAAGGTGACGCGATGGAGAGGGCATGCACTGGAGGTTGCGTCGGGGATTGGATAGACGAAGGGACACCTGGTTTAAAAGGCGTAACCACTTACGAATGCCAGCGCGAACTTTGAATAGTTCTGTGTGCGTGTATGGAAGAATAAAGCATCCTGGTTACCGCTAGCGTGGACTGTGGTTTTTCGTCAAAGTCCAGCACAGCAAAAAGTTCGCGCTCAAAGAAACCGGCCGACACTCGTGGGAATGTTGGGCTCGAAAGGATCGAAGGGGGCGAGTGCAAGCGCCGCCAGCGCTACCAGCTCATCGGACGAAAGCGCGGGGGCAGCACTTTCTGCTCAGATGTCGGCGGCGGCAGGAGTGCCTGGCCAGAGCGACCGGCCCGTGACCCGCTCCCAGGGGTTGGGAGACAAACCACAAGGCGGACGCAAGTACCTGAAGAAGTCCGCTCATGGACGAAGGCGGGCAGGAAGCCTGAAGACGGTACCGGCGCTCGCGGCACCAGCTCTCCCAGCCGCTCCAACCCCAGCGGTTGCGCCAGCGGTTGCGCCGGCTCCGCTGGAAGCCCCTCATCTGTCTGGGTCGTGGTGGCATGGACAGTCGTTGGCCCAGCCCGGCTCCGTCGCCCGTTTGTCACCGTCGTTTCCTCCTCCTTTGGGGTTTTGGCAAGGACCGGCGATTGGAGGCTTTTGGGGGCCACAGCAAGGTGGAATGCTGGATTGTCGAGCCACGTGTGAGGGGTTGAAGGGCGAATTCGGGCCCATGAAGGGGGAGGTGACTTTTACCGCCTCAATACTCCTCTAGCTGGGCCTTCTGGGACGGGAGCTGCAGCCGTGGGGGCTGCACCAAGTGCTAGTGCCATTTTTTCACCATTCTCTTTTACCACCCCTGCGGCCGGAGGGGGGGTTCCTTCCGTAGGACAAGCGTCTGGAGTAGTGGGCTCCACTCCCCCCCGTGTGGGCAGCTGGACTGGCACCTCAGCCCATATGGGGTCCTCTGCCTCTTCAGGGGCATTACAACGGAAACCCTGAACAGCTATCTGTGTTTTTAGGCCAGGCTATAGGCCACCTGGAGCTCTACGGGGCCTTATATCCCACCCAATGGGCTAAGATTGCAGCTGTTACATCAGTTATGACTGGAGAGGCCGCCAAATGGGTGGCCGTTCTTCATCGGCGTCGGTCCCCGATTTTGGCCGATGTCACTTTGTTTTTGGAGGCTTTGAGGCAAAGGTTCCAGGACGACTTGTTGGGGGAGGTGGCGGAGGACGAGCTGATGGAAGTCATCCAAGGAGGCCGTCCTGGTAAGGAATACTTGGCTGAATTCAAGCGGGTCATGTCGCGAATGGATGCTTGGCCAGAGAAGATGCTGGTCAAGCAATTTAAACAAGGATTAGACCCACCAGTTCGACGGGCTTGCCTATATAGAGGCCTCCCACCTGTATTACATGAATGGTTTAGGGCAGCAGTACAGCTCGACCTCGGACTGCGACGTGAACGCCTGGTGGCTGGGCGCGGCATGGGTGGATGGGGGAGGCCTTCCCGTACTGGCCCTGTGGGGTCAGGTACCGTGGGCCCTGCGACCCCTGCTAGAGCGCCGGAGGAGCGTGGGCTTGGTCGTCGTCCTACGTTTAGATGTTTTCGATGTGACCAGCCGGGACATCGTGCGGCGGATTGCCCGCTACCTCCAGCCACTCCCTCAGGGAAGACCACTACCCCAGGAAAACCCCAACGGGACCGTTGGCGAGATGGGGGACGGTCACAACGAGCGGTCCAGACGGCCCTGAGGGCTCCACGAGTGGAATCGGACTCGGGAGAGGGAGATGAGGAAATCGATGATCCACTCATCGAGAACGAGGTAACCCCTTTTCTCATACCTATTACTTTGCGTAACGGACGTACGGGGGTATGGGTGAATCACACTGCGTTAATTGATACCGGGTGTACCTGTTGTTTAATCAGCCAACGGGTGGTTAATGAGCTACATATTAGGACGGTACCTTTACGACGTCCGGTTCGATTCGAACAGATGGATGGGACAATAATGGAGGGTGGGGGTCACTCGACTGATGACCAAACCCGTTTGGCTACGGATCGGTGAATACCAGGAGCCCATTCGTTTCATCGTGGTGGATACTCTAGTGGAACAGGTTATCCTGGGTCTGGCGTGGCTGGATCATAGAAAACCCGTCATCTGGTGGGACGACACCGATAGACGCATCAGCTTTCCCATACCGAGTTGTCCGAGCATAGAGCCTTCAGAGAAATGTGGAGGTTTACAGGGTGGGTCATTGGGACTAGCAGATCTTGTTCCTCCTGAGTATCATGATGTTATGGAGGTATTCAGTGATCAACGTGCAAACGATTTACCACCTCACCGCCCATTGGACTGTGGCATTGAATTTAAGTCTGGGGCCAGGTTACCGAAGCCTCGCATGTACGCCATGACTCAACAGGAATTAACGGAGCTACGGCAGTACATTGACGTTAATTTGAAGCGATGTTTCATTCGGCCCAGTAAGTCGTACACAGCCGCACCCATAATGTTCCGAGGGAAGAAGGATGGAGGGCTTAGGCTCTGTGTGGACTTTAGGGGTCTCAACGCCGTCAGTATTGGGGACGCCTACCTGCTACCGCTGTTCAAGGATCTGCTCACTAGCCTCGCAACAGGCAGAATTTTTACCAAACTCGATTTACGAGAAGCGTATCACAGGATTAGGGTTCGGGCAGAAGATGAGTGGAAGACCACCTCCTCTTGTCCACTAGGAAGTTTTGCATATCGTGTGATGCCATTCGGACTCCAAGGGGCCCCGGCTGTATTTATGCGATATATCAATCACGTCTTACACGACTTTTTGTACCAGGGCGTGTTGGTATATCTTGACGACATCCTCATCTACACTCGAACCATGGAAGAGCACGTGAGCTTGGATCATCGAGTACTGGAAGCTTTATTAGCCGCTCAGCTTTACGTAAAGATCTCGAAGTGCGAATTTCACAAGACTACCATTGACTACCTCGGGTATCGTGTATCCAGTACAGGGCTGACAATGGACCCTTCGAAGGTGGATGCCGTCGTCAATTGGCACACCCCTACGACCTGCAAGCAGTTGCAGAGTTTCTTAGGCTTCGCCAATTTTTACCGGCAATTTATTCCCTTGTTTGCACACATTGCTCTTCCTCTAACAGATCTCTTGAAAACGGCGGGAAAGTCGGTTCGACCTTCTCAGACACTACAATGGACTCCACAATGTCAAGAAGCTTTCGAGACCCTGAAGAACTTATTTGCGGCAGAACCGATCCTACTTCACCCCCATGTGCACCGACCTTTCATCGTCCAGGTGGACGCAAGTGACGTAGCTGTAGGCGCTGTTTTGCTCCAACGAGATGAGGCGGGCGTTATCCATCCATGTGCTTACACCTCAAAAAAGTTCTCCCAAACCGAGCGCAACTGGGCGATCTGGGAGAAGGAGGCGTACGCCATTAGGTGGGCATTGCTGACATGGTGGCATCTGTTAGAGGGGGGTACCAAACCCTTCGAGATCTGGACAGATCATAGAAACCTGCTAGCGCTACAGACTGTACGTAGATTGTCTCCCAAACAAGTTCGTTGGGCACACTACTTCAGCAGGTTTCGCTTTGTGCTTCGTTATGTGCCTGGGGGTCATAATTTTCTTGCGGATGCATTGTCCCGGAAACCCCAATTTAACAGCAAGAGGGAAGCAATATGTCAACCAATTATAGCACCGGGAGGTGTCCTTCGAGAAAGAATACAACCATTCCTGACGCAACTGCAATACGAGTGTACCAAGGATCCTTGGTTGATTGCCCATCCGAACGTTCCCACGTGGAAAAGGAAGATAGCTTGGGTGAAGAACCATATGTACATACCGTCTACATTAAGGCAGGATATGTTGAAGCAGGCACATGGCAACACCCTTGGAGGTCATTTCTACCAATTGACCTACCAATTGTTACATAGACAGGTTTAGTGACCAGGGTTGCAAAAAGATGTAAAATGCCATGTCTCACAGTGTGAACGCTGTCTGCGGATGAAACCCCGTCTAGGGAAAAAGTGGGGGTTGTTGCAAAAGGTGGCCAGTCCTTCCTACCCATGGGAGGAGATAGCCATGGACTTCATAGTCGACCTCCCCAACAGTAGGGGTTATACGGTAATATGGACAATAGTTGACCTTTTTTCCCGACAGGGGCATTTTGTCGCTTGCAAGGGTCTCCCATCGGCGAAGAAGTTAGTTTCCTTATTCATATCAAATGTGTACCGTTTACATGGCATCCCAAAATGGATCATATCCGATCGAGGAGTCCAATTTACCGCCCAATTCTGGAGGGGTTTCTTACGATCCATGGGCTCTTCACAAGGTCTCAGTACGGCTTACCACCCTTGTACCAACGGAATGGCCGAGAAGGCCAACGCTATGATAGAAACCTACTTACGTATGTATGTGTCTCAACGGCAAGACGACTGGTCCCAAATGTTACCTTGGGCCGAAACAGCCTACAATAACACCGTACATCGAAGCACGGGCATGTCTCCCTTTAAGATCGTATATGGTAAGGAAATGGTACCGTTCCCCGATTTACCCGAAGAACCCAGAGATAGTCATATGGATCCGGGGAAATGGATCAATCGACGTGGAGACACCTGGAATCTCGTAAAACAAAACCTAGCTCTCGCCTTCGATACATGTCAAAAGTATGAAAACAAAAGCCGAACCCCAGGTCCTGACTTAAAGATAGGTGATTACGTTTATCTGTCTACCAAGTACCTGCATCTGCATTACCCTTGCAAAAAGCTCAGCCCGAAATACGTCGGACCCTTCCCAATTATTGAGATAGTAAATCCAGTAGTCGTAAAATTACAGCTAACAAAACGCTGGAAACGACTCCATCCGGTGTTTCATATTAATCTACTAAAAAAAGCTTGCCCGGGGTCAGCGGAGAACCAATCATCTCCTGCCCCTATAGCCGGAGATCATTATGAAATCGACGCTGTGCTAAAGGCGCATTGGGTTAGATCCAAACTACAATACTTGGTGCATTGGAAGGGGTTTCCGCCTGATGAGACCTCATGGGTGTTTGCAACGGACATGAACGCCAGTTGTCTCATACGACAGTTTCACAAAACCCATCCTCTTCAACCTGGGAGGGGGGGTTCGGTGAAACCCGATGGGTGATAACCTTTCTCTATTTTCTCCTTATAGGACGGTTCCTGGTGAAGGGGGGCAGTATGTTGTGGCTGAAGGCACAACAACTACGATAACGTCAACAGCGGGAGGGAAGATGACAGATCCTGGTTCAGCCAAAGCAGCTACGGAGGGGAGGGGCTACACAAACAGGGTGTGGTGAAGGTGACGCGACAGAGAGGGCGTGCACCTGAGGTTGCGTCGGGGATTGGATGGACGAAGGGACACATGGTTTAAAAAGGGCATATCCACTTACAAACGCCAGCGCGAACTTTGAACAGTTCTGTGTGCGTGTATGGAGGAATAAAGCATCCCGGTTACTACTAGCGTGGATTGTGGTTTTTCGTCGGAGTCCAGCACAGCACCCAGAATCTTTGAATTTGGTGCCTTTTTTCTTTTTTCTATTAGATATTGAGTGACAGGCCCCTGCACCAATCAGATAAAATCTGACACTGAGCAATCAGGACTGGGTTCTAAGCATGGGAGATTTAAAACCTTGCCAGTGGCTGAAGCCACGGAAAGCTCCTGTATATAAAGCTGCCACGGCTAAGCCATATGTTACTTTTTTGCTTGTTAATAAACATTACTGAATTGTTACCATTGGGTGTCTAGTCTCTCAAACCCCCAACTCTTCACTGGTGATGAAGGTGGGATCAGACAACCAGCACAGAACACAGTTCAACCCAGCAACGAATATAAGACGAAATGGCAACCAACTCCTGTGCAACTGGCATACCGCCTGCCCATTTCAATCCAGCCATCGAGAACTGGGACAACTACATGGAAAGATTCCATATGTTCATGGCATGTTACGACCTCCTCAACTTTTCAGAGCACAAGAATAGAGCCTTCTTAAACCACTGTGGAATGGCAATGTTCAAAATGGCAAAGAACCTTACCACACCAGCCAACCTAAAGTCGATCGCCTGGACCGACTTCGAAAAAATGCTTTGAGCTCACTATGCCCCAAAACCTTTGTCCTTCATCCATAGGCATGAATTCTTCAAGCATGACCAGAGGGATGGTAAATCCATCAGTGACTTTGTGGCCGCCCTGAGAGAGATAGCGTCTGCATGCGATTTTTTTGCACATAGAAGAAACCATGTGAGATTGGTTTGTGTTGAGCATGCAAGATCAAATCCTTCAAACAAAAATGCTTAATCGGCCACAAATCACATTTAAAGAAGCAATGGAAGGGGCCATTGCCAATGAGGCAACCCAAAAGTCTGCAGCCACCATGCACAAGCTAAACCAGCAACCTCCAACAACCGGTAAGGAAACCATGCTGGAACATTTTGAACAGGGAGAAGGTTCAGAAGAAGTCTGCCTGATCCACCCAAACAGGAGGGAAGAGAAACAAGGTTGAGATGGGAGAGACCCATGGTGCCCAGGCTGTGAAGGAAGCATAACCTTTCAGAATGCAAATTCAAGGATGCCAGAGGTGCGAAAGAAAAGGGCACATCGCCAAAGCATGCAGAGCAGCCCAACCAGCATCGAGATGAAACCACCAAACCAGCCCCGCACAGCGGCAAAGATGATTCCAAGAAGGGAAACAAAGGCAAGCTTGGGAAAAGAAACAGAATGAAGACCACCGGGTCAATCGATCAGAAATGCACCAGATGGTGAGGACTTCCGGTAGCTCCGCGCTTCGCCGAGGACGTCCCTCCGTGGGACGCCAGCCTCGGGATCAAGTACAGGATAGAGATTTTATTTTTTATTTTATTAGATACCAATATTTTTTATTATTATTATAACTATTATTAATTTTTAAGGATTGATTTAACTTTTATCTTTAACAAT
>JANHFP010003124.1:122176-133080 GCA_032468135.1 Calamaria suluensis | reverse complement strand
CTGCTAGGTTGGCAGAAGCTGGGACAAGTAACGGGAGCTCACCCCATTACACGGCACTAGGGATTCGAACGGCTGAATTGCCAACCTTTCGATTGACAAGCTCAGCATCTTAACTACTGAGCCTCCCCCTATAAGGGCTGTCCTCGTTTGGTGGCTCTGGCATTAAGCAAAACAGTCACTAAGTGAAATTGTGACTGGTTATGATCTTACTTCGGCTTTCCTTTTGCTTTACAGATTTGTAAGGGTAAGGATTAGTCATAAAGTTATTTTTTCCACCACTGTTGTCATTGTAAATGGTCGCTAAATGAGGCAGTCATGAAATGATGGCTACTCGTACTCCCAAAATCCAGACAAGATTTTAAGGTATTAAGGGGGAGTGGTGGGGCATGTGTGTGTGTGAGAATGGCTCTTTCCTGTTTCGATGACAGAAAACACTCCATCAATTGACAACTATATGTGAAATTTAATGCATTGTTATAATTATAAGGACTAGTAATACTAATACGGTCATATTAAATAGGAAAAATTAGCCAAGGTGAATTCAAGTCCCAAAAACATAAGAGGAGCAAACTTGCTTGGCAATCAACCATTAATCGACAGGCTAGGTAAGATACCACTAAACATTTTTCTCTCACCTCTTATTTTTTTTCTCCTTTAAGATTTTCTGTTTAATAATTATTGTTACATTTTTCATTCTTCGGCAAAATGCCGCTGTCATTAAGTTAAAGTTCTATTATTTTGCTCACCTATCTTTAACTTGAGGTCCTTTTCAAAAATAGTAAAAAAAAACAAAACAACGCACTGTCCCATTGTTCCATTAAACTATCTAGCCAAAGAAAAGAAATTGAAAACAATTTGTATTTTTCAAAGTGGCAGTCTTCTGATACATTAAAAACTGCAGATATTTGCAAGCATCATAAAAGGTTTTCTCTTTTCAGCATCATTTTGACTTTGAAGAGACATAATATCATCATTCCTACAAGGTGAGATAGGGACGCGGTGGATCAGCAGGTAAGAGAGATGAGCTTGTCGATCGGAAGGTCGGCAGTTCAGTGGTTCGAATCCCTGGTGCCACGTAACAGGGTGAGCTCCTGTTACTTGTCCCAGCTTCTGCCAACCTAGCAGTTTCGAAAGCAGATAAAAAAAATGCAAGTAGAAAAATCAGGGACCCCCTTTGGTGGGGAGGGAAGAGCGTTCTGTGCGCCTTTGGCTTTGAGTCATGCCGGCCACGTGACCACGGAGGCGTCTTCGGACAGTGCTGGCTCTCCTTCAGCTTTGGAACAGAGGTGAGCACCGCCCCCTAGAGTCGGGAACGACTAGCACGTGTGCGTGAGGGAAACCTTTGCCTTTTACACCAGGAGTGTCCAAACTTGGCAGCTTTAAGACTTCAACTCCCAGGAGGATTCTCCAGCCAGCATATCTTACTCTCTTGCCATCCCTTCCTCTGCAATCTCTCCACTCTGAGGGGTGGAAGGAAAAGAAACAGGCAGAGCTGGCTGGGGGATTCTGGGAGTTGAAGTCCACAAGTCTTAAAGAGGCCAAGTTTGGAAACTTCTGATCTAACCTGTTATTCGAGGAACTGCAGAAATATATCTGTCATTTCTCAGCAAAAAAAAATAATAATAAGGGCGATTAACAATTTAGCATTGATATTTTTTTTTCCTTAAAGAAAGGAATTTATTTTATTTTTGCATTTCCTGTAAATGGGGCTTTGGTGGGGACAGGGGGAAAGCCGGTGCTTTTTTTTAAAAAAAAATTGCCACCTGCAGATTCTTTTAAGTAGAATCTGCCAGGTTACTTTATTTCTCTGTTTTTCCCCTCTTTCTTTTTAAGCTTATTTGTCTTCGCTTTTAGACGTCCTTCCGTTTACACCATTGGTCTGTCTGGTGTTCTTGTTCTGGTTGTTGTTCTAGATCCTTTTTAAATCGGGGGGGGGGAGGGATTTTTTTTTTTTTTTTTACAATTCTGCAGCCAGCTACGTCTCCGAAACTGGAAGGGTCAGCTTATGAAAAGATCTTTCTGCAAAGGCCAGAGACCGTGAGGTTTCCAGGCAATCGGATAAACAAATATTTTAATGGTTTTTAGTGGTGTCCTTGGCTCTCGCCCTTGCAGACGTTTCATGACCCAGCTAGGTAACACCATCAGTGCAAGAAGGGGGAGGGGTTTGCAGGGAGGAGGAAGAAGACTGTGGGGTGCTTGTTCGTGTTGCAATCCCTCACTTGTTGGTTTGTTCCTTTAAGTGTGTTCGTAAGATGACTGTAAGCAGTGCTTAGCATAGTGGTGTAACTGCCTGGTAACGGGAGTGGATGAAAGGAATGGAAAAGCGGTCGAACTTCCCTTCTCTTGCTGGTCCATTGCCTGGATATTTTGCCCTGTTGGTTCTATTTGCTGCTATCCCGGTTATAGCTGAGTATGTTGACTGTTTATGTACGTATGTTCTATTGTTGACTGGTATTCGTGGTTACTGTGTTGAGTAACATAACTCTGAGTTGTATTATACGACTGCTGAGGATTTGAGTGAATTGTATATATAATTAACCGTAGTGGATTGTAAATATATCTTGTAAATATCTCTCTGTTATTCCTGAATCTGATATCTTCTGCTCTCAACTTCCTCTACGCACAGTTCTCTTATAACCGGGAACTGGAGGCAAAACTCGACAGTGCTGTCTGAGATGGGTGGTTTTCTTTCAGACGTTTTATGACCTGACTAGGTAACATCATCAGTATTAGAAGGGAAGGAGGTTTGTAGGAAGGAGGAGGAGGAAGAGAACTGAGGGTGTTCTCTGAGCTTCGTAGTTTTCTTGCAGATGTTTCATGGCCCAACTAGGGAACATCATCAGGGCTAGAAATGAGAGGTGTTTGCAGAGAGGAGGAGAAAGAGAGAGAGAGGGAGAGAAGGAAAGAAAGAAAGAAAAAGGAAGGAAGGAAGGAAGGAAGGAAGGAAGGAAGGAAGGAAGGAAGGGAGAAGAGGTCCTTGGTGCTTCTGAGCTGGGTGGTTTTCTTGCAGACATTTCATGGCCCAACTAGGTAATGTCATCAGGGCTAGAAATGAGAGGTGTTTGCAGAGAGGAGGAGGAGAAAAGAAAGAGAGAGAAAGAAGGAGGGAGGGAGGCAAAGAAAGAAAGAAGGAAGGAAAGAAAGAAAGAAAGAAAGAAAGAGGGAAAGAAAGAAGAAAGAAAGAAAGAAAGAAAGAAAGAAAGGAAGAAAGAAAGAGGGAAAGAAAGAAAGAAAGAAAGAGGGTAAGAAAGAAAGAAAGAAAGAAAGAAAGAAAGAAAGAAAGAAAGAAAGAAGGGGTCCTTGGTGCTCTCTGAACTGCGTGGTTTCCTTGCAGACGTTTCATGACCCAACTAGGTAACATCATCAAGGCTAGAATGGAGGGGGAGGTTGGAGGAGAGGAGGACGACGACGGTGGGCTTCCCTGAGCTGGGTGGTTTTCTCGCAGGCGTCTCATGACCCAACTACCTAACGTCATCCTGCCCCCCCCCCATCACTTTTCCCTTCTGTCCTCCACTCTGTACATCTTCCGTTCCCCTCCTCCGTCTCCTCCTGATAGCTTCTGTCCCTCAGGAAAACCCGAGGAGGCCCATATATCGCAGGACGTAGAAAGCGGGAAGAAGTCTCCAAAGTTTGTGGGTGGGACTTTCCTAAAAGCTGGAAGCTGGAGGCCGTCCGGCGCCTGGAGTGGGGACCTGCAGCCTTGTGGCACGCTTCCGTCCCTCTTCGGGAACACCCTGGCCCCGTTTCGAAAGTCAGAGGACTGGCGTGGGGCCAGATCTCACATTTCAGCTGATGAGACGAGGAGGAGGAGGAGGAGGAGGTTTTTATTAAACCGTGAGGGTGGTCACTTTAGTCTAAGTCGTAGTTTTCTTCCTTTTAGAAAAACCCAAGAATAATTCCTTCTTTAAAACCTTTTAAAGTATAACCTGATTACGTTGCTTGTAATAACATTTCATTATTTAAGAAATTTACTTTATTGCTTTTTTTAACTTTTTTTACTTTATTGCTTTGTTTGAAAAGCAATTTTTACTCAAACGTCTTTCTCTTTTTAAATTGACATGCTTAGGACTAAAGAATAAATTGTTAAAAATCCAGAAAGTGACACCTTTTATGTCACTTTATAAGCACCATGCTTATTTTGAATATAATCATAATGCATAGATACATGGTCATGAATGAAACACAAAGGTATCTTACTAAATATATACCAAGTAAGAGCGGGGTGTGTGTGTGTGTGTGTAGAAATGTTTACTATACGAACGTTAGAGGGCACTCTTTAGCTATCAAATTTTCCAACATGTTTTCCTTTTCTCATTTGAGTAATCTTTAAACATCAAATTTGGCACAATAGTAGTCATTATAGGCCAAACATTTTCAAATATAGGAGAAATGACCTTTATTAACTAAATAAGAGGTTAAAAGGCTACATTGTCCAATTCTATTCCATAAATTCATTACATCATACATTTATTTAGAACTGGAATTGAAGAATTATCCATGCTTTGTCATTTTTATCACTTTTAAAGTCTTTTAATATAAGGAAAGGTGCATAATTTTACCAATTTTACAATTTTTCCTAACTTCCCTTTCCTTACATGCAAGCAAAATTATTTTTATGGTTACTTGGATGGTGTTCTCTTTGCACCCTTTACAATTAGAAAGAAATTTTCCTTAACATAATTGGGGCAAATACTATCTTCAATGTTAGGTTTTGCTCACACTGCACTTTTACAGTATTGAGAAACACTAGATTTTGTTACTTAAAATATAAAACTGCTACATAACCATAGGAGCTTTTTTTTGGAATTTTTCATATGCGGCTTTAAATGTGCTCACATTCAGCTTTATATTTAGCTGTTTAATTTTCAAGTATCATAAAGGTGCCGGGAATGTACATACTAAAATTATTTTTCAGTCTTAATATTAAACTGCTCTTCAGCAGATTAAAGTGGATACACTTTATTTCTCTGGGCAATACTTAAAAAGTGCTTCATTTTAACAAAAATTCATTTGATCTCAAAGGGTTACAATAAAAGTGATATTAAACTACAATAATTAAAAATTCATCAGAATTAGATACGTTGCTTTAGATAGTCATCTGTCACTGTCATGGGCAGTGAAATATTGGGCTGTCAACATAATGATATGTTGCATTAAGAGGTTATTTTCTAGAATGCCATTTCATTTAAATTGATGTCAGATTTGTTGAGAGATTCAGAAACTGAAGAGAAAGAAATGTTATCACTTAGCTATAGGTCTACAGGAATCATCTAATATCTTGTAGCATAACATTTCGATTAGTGAGGAAATATATTTGTGTGCATGTGTGTGTGTATGAGAGATATTCATACAAAATGAACAGGGAAGCAAAAAGCTTGAATTAAATTAATCCCTGATTTTGAATTAGGTAACACTGTGCTGCTTATCCATTACATTTTTTAGTAAGTTCTATTGTTGTCCAAATAGATATTTACCTCTGTTATTGAAAAAAAATTGTTACACATTTTGGCCTGGTTTTCCAAAATTAAATGAAGTAACAAATGTAAAATAAGTTCTCAAAAGGTTTTCTCCTGCTTCCAAGCATATTCAGTCATTTCAATTTTTTCCTCAAACTTCTGACTTACTTATGATTTAAAATTCTTTAAACATTTTGTTGGCAACGCTGTCTCTGTGGTTTTGTTTTACAAACGTTTAAAGGGCAACCCATTTAAAATCTATATTTTTCTCATTCTCTGGACATTTATGTTTTAAAGTGAAATTGCCTTAAAACTGAAATCTACAACTATGTAAATTTATAGCTGATGATCTTTGGATTTTACACGTGGGTTTCAATCTCCAGATGATTATAAGATTGTGATCAAGTACATAGGCACCCACTAAGCAATAGATGTTAAGTTCACCTGTTTTAGTACCTATTTCCTCCTTCCTCCCAATTTATAAACAATCAATTTATAGTTTTGCCAGTAAAAAGAAAATTTGGGGAATGAAGTTTTATGTAGATAACATTATGCTCTGGTTCTTCCCACAATTATTCTTATGGACAGATAGAGGTGAGACATTCTGATACCACTTTAAAGCTGGGGCTTCATTTATATCATTGTATCTCCATGAAGAAAATCAGCACCCAACATAAAGGCATGAAGAAGCTACCAAAGAATTGCAACCAAACCTAAAGAGCCAACAAGTTTCTTTTCACTGTCTTCGTCACTCTGCTGCTAATCATGCAAGAGATGGAATAGGATGGAATAGGATCCGAGACATATTGATAAAAAGCACAATCTCTTTTCACCAGTTCCTTTAAGTAGCTTCAGTCACACAAACTGAGTTATATCTAAACTGTTTTCTTTTTAAACTTGCTACTTCAAAAAGATAAGGGGCTTTATAAAAAATAATAGCACTTAACGAAGCTGAAAACAATGCAATGATTCAGGATCCAGCACAACAGTACTATATATTGCAATGTGCAACACTGGCCCACAATATGGAAATCAGCATTCATAACACCGATGGCTATTAAAATACATCTATTGCATAAATCCACATCACATAAAAAACACCTACAGTCCACTAGCAGAAGCAGTATACCTAAAGCATCTAAAGTAATCACTAGCAGCCACTAAATAGTTAATTGTATTGTACACAAGGCTGAGAATCATTACGAACACATACTGCATAACTGCAATGGCAGAAGGTGGAAGAAAGCTCTTGTTGGTAGCCCATGCAAAACAGAGGCTGTGTCTAATGACAAGAAGCAGATACAGTATTACCTTCATGTGACTCTCCACCTTCAGACTCTTACCTTTTTTACATCTCTGACAAGGTGATACAAAGTGTTGACTGGCCCATGTCTCTGAAAAAGATCACAACAAACAGCTTAATAGTTCTGATGTATCTGAAGAAGCTATTTGGATTAAATGACAGAGAGTCCCAACTAAAAAGCTCATAACACCCAAAGTACTGAATGAAACAACTGTGTAGTTTCTTAATGTCTAACAAAACACTTGTATCAAAAGAAGAGGATATTTGTAGCTTAGTGTTGAGCTTTGTTATTTTCTTGCAAATGTGTCATTTACCCAACTAGCTAATGTTATCAGTTCTAGTAGAGAGTGGGATTTGCTCTCTGTTTATATACAAAGAGCAAACCCCACTCCCCTCTTGCACTCATAATTTTAACCTAGCTACAAATATACTTTTGATCCAAGTGTTCTCCTTCCATATGAAAAGACTTAGTTGCAGTATACTAATTTTTTTGAAAGAAGTAGGCTTAATCCAATTTGTTAATGTGGATTAAAAGGTACTAACATGTAGTTCTTCAAACATTTACTACTAGGTGAAAAGTTTGAGTCATGGATCAATAGTATTAATGGCCTTTAACTATCTCATGAAACTTAAGTATGATGTACCGTACTTACAGGCAGGTTTTCCTGCGTAGGCAGGGGGTTGGACTAGAAGACCTCCAGGGTCCCTTCAAACTCTGCTATTCTATTCTATTCTATTCTATTCTATTCTATTCTATTCTGTATGACCCCTGACCCCTGCAGAGTTAGAATAATTACCACATGCCCTTAATGTTATACTACCTATGCAGCCTGAGATAGATTTAAGATTACCATTATTACTCCCCACTATTAATAGATGAAAATCCAGCAAAAATTCAATAAGCAGCATTACTTTTTCTGGCTGTATGAGAAAAATGGCTGACTATTGAATTTTTGCTCATCTTTTAAGTGAAATAAATGAGTTACATGCAGTCTGCTGATAGGTGAAAGTTTTATTATTTTGACAAGGCAGCTGGTGTTCCCTGAGAAATAATAGGAACCAAATAACACATTTGAAATGGTCTGCTTCAGCCTAGCCAATTCAGTGGTGTTTTGAAAATGACTTTTTTTTTAAAAAAAGAAAGAAAAGCAATTCATCTTGGGATCAAATTACTTTTAATAGAATCCAACCTATAAAAGGGTACAGATCCATTTTTTTAAAGAATAGTAAACAGTTGTATTAGGATTTAATAAAAGAATAAGCAGGCAAAACATTATGAGATTTTGTTACAGGAACACTTTAAGGAAGGAAAGCAATATTTCGGGAATGAAGAAATTGGATGAGTTTCTGGGCTTCATGCTAGAGTTTGAAGGGAATTAAATAAACAAATAGGGCCCCTACCGTATTATACAGCTCTTCTAGCCTGGAGATGGTGAGAAAACGATGCATGCTTACTCCATTTTCTATGAGTAACTTCACAAAATCCACTCTGTCTAATACCAGGGCATCCAACATTGCCTGTTCAAGGGACCCCACCTAAAAAAGAAATAGCTTAATCAGGGAGACCTTGTGATCAGTGGAGAAAGTTCATACAAAAAGGGGAATATTTTTCATTTTCCTATCATTTAAAAAATGGGTTCTACATAACATTACTTTTCAATACAACTTTGGGATGTTGTAAGCTTCTTTTTACTTCTGTTCTCTTGGTGTGGACATCTGTCAGTTTTTACCAACCTGAATAAATGGTATCATTAAACACACTAACCCCAGTACAAAAAATTGAGTGATTCTTAAAGCTTGCACTTCTCCACTGGAAGAATTGTTCAGTATCATGCATTTTCTGTTCTTACAGCACAATTTTAACAATTTTGAGAGGACATATTCTCTTGGTAAAATTGCGGAATGGTTTTGGAAATTCGAGTATGCCAGGCTTACCATGGATTTATCAAGAGTTATCAAGAGTTGAAAAATTTTCATTTGGGAATTCATTATATTATCAACAATACTTGTTTATCTGTAGCTCTGTTCAGGATTTACCACAGTGTGTTCAGTCAAAATGGCAGAAGCAGTGAGATACACTTGCCTTTTCCTAGTTGTGCTGGCGACATAAGTGAAATTATGGTCTCCATATTACAACATAGACTTCATATAGAGCCTTCACTTGTAACAATGCTTCCTTTGGACAATTCAGTATTCCAGCTTATGTGGAAACGATTGGATATACAGCTAGTCTTACTTTCACAGTTGCAATGTACGGCTGTGAAAGTTGGACCATAAAAAAAGCTGAGCGCCAAAGAATTGAGGCCTTTGAACTTTGGGGCTGGAGAAGACTCCTGAAAGTCCCTTGGACTGCAAATTGATCAAACCGGTCAGTCCTAGAGGAGATCAACCCTGACTGCTCTTTAGAAAGCCAGATCCTGAAGATGAAATTCACATACTTTGGCCACCTAATGAGAAGGAAGGACTCACTGGAGAAGAATGTAATGCTGGGAAAAATTGAGGGCCAAAGGGGACGACAGAGAACGAGGTGGCTGGATGGAGTCACTGAAGCAGTAGGCGTGAGCTTGGGTGGACTCCAGAAGATGGTGGAGAACAGGAAGGCCTGGAGGAATGTTGTCCATGCGGTTGCAATGGGTCGGACACGACTTCAAAACTAACAACATCAACAAAGGGACAACAACATCAACAAAGGGACAATGTGATCAGGTCTGCAAAACTGAGTAACTGAGATATTAAGGAGATAAACAATTAGTTAATATGTGAACTTTTTCTAGGATATAAATCATGTACTAAAAAGTATGTTTACTAGTTTATCGGAAAGATAGTGGGGCTTTGAGAGTCATTGAACTGATGAGATATTAACAAGTCTACCAGAGGAAACATGTGCTGGGGCCGTCAACAAGCCCAGCTGTCAAGCAGCTATCAAGATATAAATGCATCTCAGCCCAAAAAATGCATCATAGTTATGAAGCCAGCAGATAGTCACATCCAGTAAAGGTGCTGTTTTCTATAATAACCAAGGATATAAAAATATACCATGTAATAAATCAATGCATAAACGAAAAAAAAATAGCAAAATGGATATGTTTCTACTTAATGATATATTAGATAATCAATTTTCCTCTTGGCATTTTAAAAGTGTTTTCTCATCATTCTCAGAAGTTGTCACAGTGACATGAACTGAACAATTGAAGAAATTGGAGTCAGGCTAATTAAAGAGATATGTGTCAGAAAGGGGTGAATGAGAATATATTTCATCTAAACAAATAGCCCATAAACAAATAGCTTTAGCATTTAAAGCTAGCAGAAACAACAGACACACACAAAGCACTTTCACGGTTGTGTATCATTATACTTGTAAATATCTGAAAACATATTGTCGATCCTACTGAGCAAATAAGGCCATTCCAGTATCCCAATGGCAAATGGGATAGTTTTGGTTTTAGTATCTTTTTTTTTTAGATAGATGTTTTATTTTATTTATTTTCCCCCTAGGTAAGATGTCACATGAGGAGATCCTGAGCAAGACTAAAACTACTTAAATTAATGTTCAGATGGTAAATTAACATGGATTACAATGGCATCCACCTGGGGGTTCTTATACATCAGCCAGCCACAAAGGGGGAGCTGTTGTTAATTATACATCCTGTAATGTCTCTGCCAGCATCCAACTCGGAGGCCGAGGAGGAACAGCTGGCAGAGAGCAGTGAGGAGGAGGATGGAGCTGAGGAAGAGGAGGCCCAGGCAGAATCCAGTTAGCTAGGGGTGGAGTCAGAGAAGGACAGCTCAGATTAGGAACTGGGAGCAGCACCCCCACCTGACCCAAGACAGAGACGCAGAGATAAACAGGTTCTGGAGAAAAGTCTATTCAGACTTTTCTGAGTAAGACTTTTCTGCAAGTAAGGGAAGGAACACAGCTGAGTGGAACCCTTTAAAAGCCAGGCAGTTGTGATTAGCAGTGCTGGAATCAAAGAGTTGCATTTACAAGTCCAGCATCTCTGTGCTCTCGTATCTTTAGGTAAGAGTTCCTCAGCCAAGTTTTGCTTTTGATATCTCAGAAATTACCTCTGGACTGTAGCCAGAGTTTGTCTTGGCAATTATTTACTTTGCTTTTGAAAATAAACCAACTTCGAAAGAGAGAAGGC
>JANHFP010003124.1:99633-111617 GCA_032468135.1 Calamaria suluensis | reverse complement strand
CCAAACATGATCTTTCTCTTTCCCAGTAAATTCTGCTAACATTATACTCATTATATTTTTAAGATCTTCTCCCACTTCTTCCATAACATTTTGAAACCTGAGAAAGAATGAAGTGTGTTCTAACTCCATTGTCAGGATTATGTTTTCCCTCTCCCATTTCTCTTTTTGCATTACCCGGACCTCCTTTTCCAACAGTTGCTGGAACACTGCACATAAATCCTTTCTCTTGTTATAAAATTATGATTTATACAGCACTCTGTTATTAACTGTAAGTGAGATTTTGAATTCAGGAGTGGCCAATATATTAAACATATTTTTATGAATAATGACAGGAGAAAACAGCTCCGGCACAGAGTAAGGAAATAAATTACTTATATGTATATTTAACTTTATATGAAAGGATGCCTATTTTAAATAAACCCTACTGAATTAGGTTTTCATTTATATTTTTTCTGATATGTGTTCAGCTTTCTCAAAATTTTGAGAAGGTGGGGATTATTTACACCATTAGTTATACTAGGAAAACAGCCATTTCAATTCAAGCTAACCTCTAATTTGTCTACAGATAGAGTAAAGTATAATAAGAGAATTACTCTTTTCATTTAGTTCTATAAGGGAAGAGAAAAATAGCAGTGAAATGATGTAGAATTTTGTTGTAATATAAGTGGACACATAATGAAGTTGAAATTCTACACTGATTTCTTGGCCTGTCTTTATAAGTGTCTGTGAAAAAGAGAGACAAGAGAGGCTGAAAAGATGCCTCTTTCTATGATATTTTTCTATGCTTTCAAACGTGCACTATATATAGTCTTTGTTTAACAAATGCCTTGTTTAGCAACTGTTTTCAGTTACAATAATAATGACAAAGTAGTTTTCTGATCATTCCTCAAGTTTACGACCTTTGCAGGTCTGTAAAGAAAAAGAGAAGGTAAAATCATAAGCACAGTTGTGGTTTCACTTAGCCACTGCTCCACTTAATGGCCAAGTTACTGGTACCAAATGTAGCTAAAAAAGGACTACTTATAGATATATCTGAAACAGGAGCACAGGAAGGAGTTGTTGTGTGTCTTTTCAAATAAATAGTTTGGCCAGCTTTGTCTACAGGATTCAGCCCTTGACACTAAGAGAATATCTTTCTCCAGGACTTTCAAAGAGCCAGTTTTGTGCAGTAGTTAAGGCTCCAATCTATAAACCGGGAAAGTGTGAATTTTAGTTGCCCCTTAGGCACAAAGGCAGTTGGGCCAGTCACTCTCTTTCATCCCTAGGAAGGAGCGCTTCCAAAAAACCTTACCAAGAAAACTGCGGGGACTTTTCAAGGCAGTTGACAGGAGCCAAAAACTGACTTGAAGGAATACGTACACACACACATGGTTATCCAAAGTGACTAACACTCAAGTTTAACAAGGGTGAAGCAATTTTATAATAGTCACTCAATCCACAATTGCCTGGATGATATACAGGCAGTCCTTGACTTACAACCGCAATTGAGCCCAAAATTAGTTAAGTAATTTTTTTCCTCCATTTTTCTCCATTTTTCCTGCTAATTGTTAAGCGAATCACTGAATTTGTTCAGATAGTAATAAAGTTGCTAAGTGAATCTGGTGTCTTCGTTGACTTTGCTTGTCAGAAGGTTGCAAAGCATGATCACATGCCCTTGGGACACTGCAACCATCATAAATGTCAGCTAGTTGCCAAGTGTCTGAATTTTGATCATGTGACCATAGGAACGTAGTAACAGTTATGCCACTTTTTTCACTGCTGTTGTAACTTCGGATGATGACTAAATGAAAATTTGTAAGTGAAAGACCACCTATGTGCTTTAATACTTATGTGCATCTCTGATTCATCCCTTTTGATCTCAATTCCTTCCTTGAGGATGGCTATAAGGATGCATTTGTCAGCTACTTCTTTCTTCCCAACTAATTATAATCCTTTACAATGGAATCAAAAACAATATTTTATCTTTCTTCATCTATAGTTAGATAAATGTTTTGGTTAATTGGTTTTTATTGGTGAGGGCCTTGGATGAAATAGACTACAGCCATGATGGCGAACATATGGCACGCATGCCAGAGGTAGCACACAGCACCCTCTCTGATGGCACAAGAGCCGTCACCCCAGTTGCATGATTGCCTCCTCCTGGTCAGCTGGACTTTGGGTCTCTGCTGTGCAAGTGGGGGGGATGGGACACATGCGGGGGGCCTGTGGGGGGTCACATGCATATGCGGGAAGGCACATGTGCATTGCATTTTGGGGGCTCATGCATGTGCTAATTCTACTTTGTTTCTCTGTGACTTTCAGCTTCATTGACCATTGTATCCTTCAGGACTGGCTTTAGAGTCAGAAGCATGATGCTTCTGGTGGTTTTCCCTTCTGTGAAGGAGGGGAAAGATCTAGCCCAAAGTCTCTCACATGTGAGGTGTTACAGGGTTCAATACTCTTATCACAGGGTTTCTCTCTCTACTCTGCTTTTGTTCAAACAGTTCTTAGAAACATGTTTTCCTCCCAGGCTTGGACTCAGTGGGTAGCAGGGCTCTCATTGCAGTATGCTGATAATGCCCAGTTAAGGAATGCTGCCATTGTCTTATCTCAGTGTCATGACGCTGGGAGAATCTGGATAGAGAGAAGACTGGTTGTCAGCTGCCATTTGGATCACTGGATGTTTTGGGATTGGTGAGTCATCTGATGGTTTTCCTGGACCAACAGCTCCTGTTCAAAGAACAGGTGGCAGTTATGACCGGGAAAACATTCACACAAATTCATGCAAGAGCAGCTGTATCCAATCTTGGACCAGGTGGCACATAGTCCCTTTGTGCTTGGGTCACCTTGTGCCTAGATTACAAAATTCAATGATAAATAGATAATAAACTATCATGGTTCAAATATTTTAACACTGGTATTTAAAATATATGGAAGATTAAAGCATTATCACCTTTCCAACTGAAGATAAGACATAAGCAAAATAGTTTCATAACACTGAAGCAAAACATATCCTTCACCCTGAAGCACACATTCACTTTCCTATATCAAGGACTGCCATTTAATTTATGCATGGCACTTCACTTGTCAAAGAATTAGTTATTCACCGTCTTCAAAAAATGTACTTGTCATATGATAAGATCTGATCTATTGATCCAATGGAAACATCTAAACAAGATAAGCTTTCTTGATAGAGTCATTGTGAAGGGCAGGAAGAAAGAGCACAGCGTGATAAAGAAAAACATGAGTCAAAGGGAGGTTCGCAGTATTCCGTTTCAGAAGAAAATGAAGCTATGAAAAGAACTAAAGGCTGATTGCTGATAAATAGCTTTTTAAAAGTATATCAGCAAGTTCGGAAAGTAACCAAGCACACTTTGGTTAAGTGTAAAGTAAGACCTCATTCCTTTGCTGAACTTTTTGTATGTTGAATGACAGAGTGCCAAGTTTGAAAACCTGATAACTTTTTGACTCATAAAATTGCAGGATGAAGTGACTTTATAATATAATGTATAAAGTGCTTGTTAGTTTGGCCCACCACAGGAGACTGATAAATCCTATTGGATTCCAGAGGGAACTTGGAACCTGAGGACTTGGCTGCAGGTTGTGACTGAAACTATGGACTGGCTTCTCTTATACAGCCGTTTTCTGTGCACTGACCCTGGCAGCCCCTCTTGGTTTTCCAATGAATACAGGGAGATGAAATGTCAGAGGAAATTCCTGGAGTGCTGCTGGAGAAAGACAAAGACGAATCTGATTGAACAAGAGTAAGAGCCTATAAGGACAATGAAAACTTGTTTATTTCTCCACTCTTATTGTATCTACCAATAGCCACCCAACAGCCCTGTTTAGGGTGCCCCACTCCCAATTGAGGAAGGGAGCTGGGTCATAGGATCCTGTCATGCCTCCTGCTATGCCTCAACCTCCATCAGACTCCGACTCCGACTCTGAGGGGTTAATGGACTCCGGAATGGCTGAGGTCACTGAACAGTTGACTCCCTCAGGTGTGAGTGAGGACGAGGAGGAGGAGGACGCCGAGCCTCTGGCAGACGCCCGTCAGCGTAGGAGGGAAAAAGTCCAGCAGCAGCGAACACAGCTGCGGAGACACTAATTGCTGCTGGAAGGCTTGAAAAGCAGGGGCTGGGGTGGGGCTGGCTTTGCAGGAAGCAAAGAGTTAATTTCCTGTTCTTGGACGCGTCGGGTGTTCAGCTCCTGCTTGTTTGGTTTGGATCCTAGCCAAGTCCGTGCTGGTAATCTTTGTTTTACTTCTCTGCATTTTTTCAAGGAGTGCTGTTAACTCCCTCATATCAGACTCTTGTTTTGTGCTTTATGTTGGGGGTTGTTCCCTTGCTTAATTGAACTGGACCGGGTCGTTACAGTGAAGCTGATGCCATAAAAATCCTTCTCACCAACCCCAATCAATACCGAGACACAGGAATGAAACCAAAACAACTCCAGCTGTGAAATGCATCTGCTGAAGAAAAAGAATAACTGCTGATATTACCCTTGAATGATTCAAGCTGCCATTCCAATTCAGGTCCTACTAGGGAGGCTGAAGCTCAGAAATGGAGGAGGCAATCATTTCCTTAGCCCAAGCCACAAACCAAAAGAATTGCACAATCATGATCTGGCATCGCCATCATTTCCCATGTTTCAAAGAGAGGTCTTTGTGACATACCTTTCAATAATTCAAACATCAGGTGATCGCGAAACGAGCGACAGTCCTAAGATCTCCCCTTTCTTCTTGTCATACAGTTGGATGGATCCAGCTACACATCACCTCCCAGACAGCCTTTAACAGCCAGCAGAGGCATGCATTAGTAAACAGACTGAGGACGCTTTCTTTGACAGAATGGGTTCAAATTCATCCTAAGTAGCATCTTAAGACCTTACTTCTGTCACTGTGACACCAACTGCCCAGTTGGAGTCCAACTCCAAGCCACTTTATCAACCAAATGCCTGAAATATAACTCACGATGGCCACATAAACGATTCTGTGGCTCATCTCTCTCTAGCAAGGAAGGAAATGTTCCATCAAGGTTGTTGGACAATTATCAGCAGACACAATAAGAGAGGGGGGAAATAGCAAAATTTTGCAGTCCTTTTTGCCATAGTGTAATCCCTACTATGGCTTTTTACTCATTCTTATGGAATTCACTCTTCATTTCCCCCCAGAAGAACTATAGGTGTCTGTCTCCTGGAATTTCATAACACAGAGTTGCTCAGGGAGCCTAGGTGCACCTTGGAATCAACACTCAAAGAACAGTTACATAGGAACAGTCTGATCCAAGGCTCTTGGCACATGTGCATTCTGAGCTTTGACAAAGACCTTAGTTTTCCCAGCAGATCCTTGCGGGAAAAATTACACAAGTCCTCTGTTACCCCAGAAAAAACATTTGTATTCCACAGATCAACTTAATAAGCATCACCTCTTTGCACAGAGGAGCCAAAAGGCAATAGGATACTGAAAATAATATCCTCAGTCTTTGGATACAAGACAGGCAGAAAATACATACATACATACATACATACATACATACATACATACATACATACATACATACATACATACATAAAGGTTTCCCTCGCACATATGTGCTAGTAGTTTCCGACTTTGGGGGGCAGTGCTCATCTCCATTTCAAAGCCGAAGAGCTAGCACTGTCCAAAGACATCTCCCTGGTCATATGGCCAGCATGACTAAAGCACGGAACGCTGTTATCTTTAAACTGTGCTAGTTTAGGCATCTGGAGAGCCTATGTGGCAACAGATTCTCAATGCAGTAATATCTTCCCACTGTTTTTTTTTTCATAAGTGCAGATAGCCCTCAATTTATGGTCACAATTGAGCCCAAAATTTCTGTTGCTAAGTGAGACATTTATTAAGTGAGCTTTAGCCATTTTACGACCTTTCTTGCCAGGGTTGTTAAATGAATCACTGCACTTATTAAATTAGCAATACAGCTGCTAAATGAAACTGGCTTTCCCATAGATTTTTCTGGTCAGAAGGTCCCATAAAAGGATCACATGTCCCCAGAATACTTCAACTATCATAAATATGAGTAATTTGCCAAATGTCTGAATTTTGATCACACGACCACAGAGATCCTGCAGTGGTAGTAAGTGTGAAAAGCACTCATGTCACTTTTTTCAGTGCCATTGTAACTTCAAACATTTATTAAATGAACTGTTGTAAGTTGAGGTACATTACTACTTGTAATGTACTTATTGTATGCCATCAAGAGATTTCCTGGAGCTGGGCTACCTTAACAAATTCAATAAATTCTATAAATTATTTCAATGATTCTTTGTCACCATTTATTAGCCAAGTGGGTGATTTTATGTCTCCAGCAGAAATTCAAATTGACATATATTATTTGATAATACTGTTTGAATACAGTACTTAATAAGAGTGGAAAACCTAACACACAAAACAGAAAGATCAATTAATCACAGGCATGCCACTTTACTCTCTATCACATGTGCTTTAGGGGTTTATGGAACCTGTAATTAGTAATGGCAGTCAATTTAAACTTTTTGGTAAATATTAAACTTAGTTACAGAAAGCAGCATACAACTTGTGGAAGGGGAAGAGAATACAATAGCAGTGAATGAACTGCTATGTTTTTGGATTTATCATATAATGAAAATGCACCCCATATGTTCTAATGGATGATGAAATCTAGTATTTAAAAAAATTGGCAGATCATGACAAAGCAGCAATGTCATGGCTAAAAATGAACACTTTTAGAGAGAATTAAGCAGCTAAGCACAAAAACATTATTTTATAACAAATGCCAACTTCAAAGCTTTTCATTTTGATTTGTATTTGATACCTAAAAGTTAAAAATGTATGTGCAGTTATATTGTATGACATCATTTTTGATGACAAAATTAAATTATCCACTAAAGGGCAACAAAGATCTACAGAAAAGTTGAGCCTCTTTAAAATTCTGGACTTTAAATAGCCATGTAAAATTTAGCCTGTTGCACACATCTATTTTTATGTATATATTTTTATTACATTAACTAACAGCAGTAAAATGAACAGGGTAATTGTGTGTTATTTGTTTCAGTGTACAGTAAAGTTTGGATGGCTTATTTGTCCTACTTCATTCCTCAGGTTGGCTGCTATTTTTATGTTCGGTCTATTTTAATTGTAAGTAATCCACAGTTGTTCAGACTTTGATAAACTTCAAACTTTGATAAATTAATCCTTCTTAATATTTTACTTCATATTTTCCCAAAGTTCTGCCCACGTATAAAACCTTCTACTGGTAACAAACTAAAACTTCCCCAAGGAATGATACATTAGTTCAGGGGTGTCAAACTTGTGGCCCATGAGCCAGATGCATCACGCACTGGCCACGCCCACCCACAGTTTAGCAAAGGGGAAACAAGTTGCGATATGTAACGTGATGACATGAGTTTGACCCTCCTGCATTAATTAATTCCAAATGTTTCTGCAATAGAATTAGTTCAGAAAATAATATCAGCAACACGACTGTGTTAAAAAAAGAAACTGTTTACATTATTCTCTGCAAAATCAAAATGAGCAGCTTTATGTTTACTTAGGTATCATGACCATTATCTGCCTGATGAGTCAAGATCAGTCAGGATGGTAAAATCTAGCCAGATGCAGAAAACTTCATAGTAAGCATTGAGAACCGCAGTTTCCCAGGGAACTTGGGGGAATAATATGTTATCAGACGCCGCTACTCATCAAACTTGTTACTTTTGTGGAGAGGAGGGAATACCTTGAGGGGAAAAACAGTCAGTCTTGGGAAAATGTTATTGTCTTCCCCCAAAATAGAATTTTAGATTCAGATGCAGTTTTGAAATCTTTCTGAACCATTATAGGAACACATTATATACTTGAGTCCTATGTCCAAGCAAAGATGTTTATTTATATAGTGGATACATTTAACTGTAGGTCTATATTGCAGCACAGTTACAGACTGTCTAAAGATGAGAAAGGCAGGGTTAATTATTTTCAGGTCATGTTTTTCCCTGATCAGATAACTATTCCTGAATTACTTTTCTTTCAGTTAGATTCCAGGTGCATATTATGTTATATAAGGTCATGAACAATAGTATCCTTACAGTGGAAAATAAAAGATTACCTGACATCCTGAAATAAACCTGAAAATAAATTCTAAGCAACCCAATTCCACTGCAGTGCTCAATGAGTTGTGCAACTTCAGTTATATTATACAGTATCTCTGTGAAAGAGTTTGTGCTAAAATAAATATTTTGCAAAAGTGAGGTTTGGGGATTAGCACTCCCTGTCTAAAATTATATCCAACACAAAACACATTTTTTTCTCATGAAGCAATCTGCTCTGTGTACGTAGTTTTTATTTGTATTTATGTTTGCTACCTTGAGTTACAAATAACTCAAGGCAGCAAATATATACAACACATATTCCTTCTATTTGGACTGAGAGCAATTGGCCTGGTCCAAAGTCATCTAGCTGGCTTTCAGGGCTAAGGCAAGACATGAATTTATGGTCTCCTGCTTTGTAGACTTGTACCTTAACCCCTACACCAAACTTTCCAAATGATAGTGCTGTTTAATTTATGGTAATTTCAATGCCTGCTTGAGAATTGATTTCTCAATTCTGACATTAGTAATTCGGTTCTTTAGGATGGGAAAATGATTTCTCAACTCAAATACTATTCAAAATGTGTCACAAAACTATTTATTAAGGCAACATTCACAGACCAAAGACATGGTCTAAAAGTTTAAAACAAAGATAGACAACTTTTAGGAGGTTTGTACACATTTAGATTTTGAAAGGATGCATCAGTAGCTTTCTGTCAGTCTTCAAAACAACACAAACAAATATTAAACTTTCTTACACAACATTTCCTGATTTGGATCAAGCAATAAGTCATGACTGACAGGTTTTGAATAAGTCTAGTTCAACACCACTTGAAATTTTGAAAATATGTTAATATATGGGTTAACCACATTTAACCCATATATTAAGCTCATATGAAATAGGAAAATATGATTTCATTGAAGAAGCTTCTTGGATGAATAGTGAAATGTCTTCAAAGAAAAACTAGAAACTCCAGGTGCCTGTTGAAAAAGCACCTTTGGGACAACCATGATCTGGATGACTGAGAATCTCCATAGACATTTAACGATACATAACAGTCTTTCTTCCTCTTGTTTTTCCAACAACAACAACCCTGTCAGGTAGGTGGGCTAAGAGTGACTAATCCAAAATCACTCAGTTTTCATAGTTAAGGCGGGATTAGAACTCACAGTATCCTGATTTCTAGGCCAACACCTTAATCATTACACCAAACTGGTTCCCATAGAGAGATATAAAAGTAAAATTAAGACTCAGGCAAGTTGAAAAAAAGCTATTAAGGCACACAAAGCTATAGCCTCATAAATTTGTCCACAGATGACACCAGATGAAATTAGGTTTACATTGTTTCTTGGAGAATATGGTACACAATAAGTTATAAATTCTGGCAAAACCAATACATTTAAAAATAACAGTCCTGTTTTGACTCTCTTTATATTCTCAGATGATGTATCAACACTATTATCTTTGTCTAATAAAAAATACTTCCTCTAACAATATTTTTTCTACGCAGTTATTCTCAAAACCAGTCAAAATAATATCCATCTTCAAAAAATGGGTAATAATAAAAGTGAACCCTGAACATTTTCATAAAATTGCTATCAGCATTTCAAATAAAAAGTCACCCTTGACCTCTAGTCAAAGAGTAAGGGCTGTTTGGGATACCACTGATAATGTGTTTAACCCAATTCCCCTCAAAATGAACAAAACATCTGGATTGTTTTACAAAACGTCTAAAAGAACTATTCAATTTCCTGTTATTTTCTTGTTGTAGGTCAGGCATGTCGAACCTGCAGCTCACAGGCTGCATATGGCCCTAGACTGATAGTAATATAAATATATATATAATTCATTATTCAATAGCATTGATACACAGTTGTGGCAAAGAACACAAGAAATACTATCACAACTGGAGTCATTGTCCGAGTCGGGTCACAACCAGTGACCTATGACTTGTAAAAATATTTTCGAAAGATGTAGGCCGTCCCGAAAAGGACATATATACCTATGATTTATATACATTATAAATTAATATACATTAATTGTATATACCTACGATGCAGGCAACCCGGGTTCAAATCCCAGAAGGGTATGGCTAGCTGATGAGAGCTCGAAATAGATCTATACTAGTCTCCCTTCATTTTAAAATACCAGCAAAAAACAATTAACAACATATATACGGCACACTCTTGTCGATAATTCCTGCCTGGATAGTCTCTTGAGATGAGCAGAAGGGCAAAAGGGAGCTACATTGCTTCCTCCCATATTTGGGTAACTAGGTACCTCCACAAACACACACATACAAACACTCTCACACACACATATATATTACAGGATATATAATTGGGTTGACACATGTACTTCAAGAGTATATATCCTTCTCTATGGGGTGGTGACTGTTCCAATCCTGTTTCTATGAGGAAATAAATACATTATGGCCTCCTAAAAAAGGGCATTACAGGTAGTTTTCAAACAACATGACTCCAGTATAAAACAGTACAGGTAATTCTTGACTTACAACTACTCATTTAGTGATTGTTCAATATTATAACCACACTTTAAAAAAAGTGATTTACAACCTTTGCAACATCCACATTGTCACATGATCCACATTTGGATGCCTGGCAACTGGTTGCAGTGTAGTGGGGTAATGTGATTGCCTTTTGTGAGCTTCTGACAAGCAAAATCAATGGGGAAGCCAGATTCACTTAATAATTGTGTTACTAACCTAATTGCAGTATTCACTTAACAGCTATGGCAAGAAAAGTCATCAAATGGGATAAAATTCATTTATCTTACTTTGCAATAGAAATTTTGGGCTCAGATGGGCTCTAAGTCAAGGACCACCTGTATAAGCACAGAAAGTGCTAACTGAACTAGCAATTTGCAAAGTAATAGAGATATTGTATTTGATTTAACTTTGTAATGTACTACTTCACATCAAATATTACAGCTCCAGTTTTCCAGATATTTTGCACTATGAATAACAGCAACCTGCTTTCAAAATATACAACCAACTTTAAAACTTACTTGTAAGCAACGATTCATTTTTTTCCTTGGTTCCAATACTGTTATGTTTGCTAAACAGATCAAACAGACCCAGAAAGCTAACTGCTTTGCATAAAATATTGTATATGAGCAAAGGATATGTTTTAATGTGTGCTTTGTTTCTGTGATTACAAACAGGCATATTCCACACCTTATTGTATTTTGATATTGAGGCCCATCAACATTTAACTTTATAGAAGAACTCTACTTTAAAATTTGGGAACAAAATTTCTATTGGAAATTACGGGTGGAATCTTTAAAATTGTTTAGCACCAATAATTGGGATCAGAATTAGCATCGTTAAATAATGCTGACAACTCCACACGACTAAATTGCAGAAAGTTAACTGCTTTGCATAAAATATTGTATATGAGCAAAGGATATGTGTACTTATAGGTTATCTCTATAGCTTGAAATTCAGCACAACTATTAATTCATATAAGTACAAGTAGTCCTCGACTTACAATCACAATCGACCCAAAAATTTCTGTTTTTAAGTGAGACAGTTGTTAAGCGAGTTTGGCCCCATTTTATGACCGTTCTTATCACAGCTGTTACATGGATCACTGCCGCTGTTAAATTAGTAACATTTAACTTAACCTAACTGTTGTTAAGTTAAGGATCTGGGTTCCCAATTGACTTTGCTTGTCAGAAGATCGCAAAAGCTGGATCAATCGAGCCTAGGATCCTACAGCAGTCGTCAGAAATATGAACCAGTTGCTAAGCATCTGAATTTTGATCAAGTGACCATGGGGATGTTGCAAGTGTCCTTGCAACTTCAAATTGTTTTAAGTTGAGGACTACCTGCACATACTGTGTATACATTTGGGGGGGGGGGGTAACCTAGCATTACGCAGGTGTG
>JANHFP010003124.1:76193-89350 GCA_032468135.1 Calamaria suluensis | reverse complement strand
TCAAAGGCCTCAATTCTTTGGCGCTCAGCCTTTCTTATTGTCCAACTTTTACAGCCATACATTGCAACTGGAAAAACCATAGCCTTGACTATACAGACTTTTGTTGGCAGGGTGATGTCTCTTCTTTTTAGAATGCTGTCTAGATTTGCCATAGCTTTCCTCCCCAGGAACAAGCGTCTTTTAATTTCTTGGTTGCAGTCTCCATCTGCAGTGATTTTGGAGCCTAGGAAAATAAAATCTGTCACTACCTCCATTTCTTCTCCATCTTTCTGCCAGGAATTTAGAAGACCAGATGCCATTGTCTTAGTTTTCTTAATATTGAGTTTCAAGTCAACTTTTGCACTCTCCTTCACCTTCATCAAGAGGCTCTTTAGTTCCCATAAACGGACATAATATTGCTTTTGAAATGTAGTCACCATAAAATGAGGAGAAACCACCATAACATATAAACTTCAATCTAACATCACTAAGGAGCACCTAAACCAGGAATGTCAAACATAAGACACAACAGCCAGATGCGGCCAGCAGGGTTCTTAGATCTGGCCCAAAGGCCCACCCTGGAAACAACAAAGGATTGGCCCACGGTGCCCCTGCTAGCAAAAACTGAGCTCTGAAGGGCTGCATACAATCCTCCTGAGTTCTGTTTTCACTGGCAGAGGGTTGCAGAAGGCCTTTACAGCTGAAAATGGAGCTTGGGAGCCCATTTTCTCAAGCAGAGCACCCAGGCTACCACAGGCGCCCAAGAAACAAGTGATGTTGAGCTGGTCATGCCTATCTACCCTAGCCATGCCCCCTCCAGCCCCCCAAAGTCAAACACAACCCTCATTGTGGCCCTCAATGAAATCGAGTTGGAAACCCCTGACCTAAATTGTTTATTGTAGTTTACAGAAATAGCCATGAATGTTACATTTCAGAAGGACTCAGTTCCTGCTTATGACACCTATCATATTCTATCCATCACAAGTGGTAAAGCCTTTCAAGAACCAGCACTGTGAATAGTGTTACACTTTGAATATATTTAATAGTATAAATCAGATTTTCCATCAGTTAAATGTTCTATTGAGCAATGATGTTTTACTTTTTTAAAAAGCTCAAAAAACCTTCCATATTTCATATATTAATTTTTTTACATACAATTTTCTACGAATTTCTAATCTGCTTTTCCTTGTTGGCTTTTATGTAACTTTAGTGGTGAAGTATCTTGGGTATTTTGGATAGGAGGTTTAGGCAATATTTCTGACAATCTCAAAGTATGATTCTCTTCCCGCACAGCTAACATCTTGGATTTATCTATCTGTATCCAATGCCAGCTCAAGGATTGCTGGCATACCGAATGACAGTGACTAATGGCACTACCTCCAGCTAATGTGAAAAATTTGCATTTTTAGAATGAGTTGGAAGGAAGGTACTTTGGTGTACAGGGCTAGTGCCTAATTGGCCTGAACCTAAAGCTTGCCCTGCATGTATTTATTTATTTGCACCTGAATGAAAATGAAAGAAAAGCAGCTTGCTTGCCACTGATGTGTCCTGGTTGACTATCTCTCACAGACCTTTCATTAATTTTGAATTTGGGCTTATTCACCGTAGTCAGAGATGAAAAAAATGAGAAGTGAAAGCAGAAACATATCAGTCAGAAGTATATATCATTGGACAATTCACAATAAAAGATGGCAAATCTTCTATCTCATATATAAGGCATTTGTAAGGCCTTGATTAAAACTAGAGATAACGTCCATTTACAATTTTCTTTGTAGGATTTTAAATTGTAATTCATAAATACACAATAAGTAAAACTTATACATATATACATGAAATATTTTATTTCCATGATTAAATATCTTATTTTCTACAATCAATCTCCTCCAATTGGGTTTAAGTATACATTCCAGAATCATTGGAAGTCAACCAGCAAACAAGTTTAAATAATAGTAAGAACAGCTTTTCTTTAATTTCCAGAAATCAGACCAAACTTTGTGCTGTAAAAAAATTATATGAAGGCAGAGAGACCAAGATTAGCTGACCATTATTTTTCTGGCTATTGAAAAATATAAAGGAAGAAATTGTCACTATGAAGCAAAAGTTATATAATAACATTTAATGCTCCTTTTTATTTATATATGCTTGTAGCATTCATTACATCAGTGGTGGAATTCAATTTTTTTTTTACTACTGGTTCTGTGAGTGTGGCTTGGTGGGCATGGTAGGGGAAGGATATTGCAAAATCCCCATTCCCACCCTACTATGGGGCCAGCCAGAGGTGGTATTTGCCGGTTTTCCGAACTACTCAAAATCTCCCCTACCCGTTCTCCAGAAACTGTCAGAACCTGTATTACATATAATGTCCGGGGGGGAGGGGGGATGACACTTTTTAGTGAATAATTTTCTCCAACAAAATATTCTGTATGTTACAATTTTCCAGAGCCATAAAAATTGTGTTCTGATGCTTGGTTCCATTTATTGGCCTGCCTGTTAATCTGTGAAGAGATTGCTTTTGTGTTCATTTTGTTAGGGACTCACAATAATGAATTCAGAATGGCTTCAGAGAAGCTGCGGTTCAAGAATACCATGTAGAATGATGAGGCTCAAAGCACTTTTGTTTTGATGCTAGATGTTTAATGACTGGTTTTTTGCTTATTGGACCTTGAACTGCACTCAAAAGATTTGGGGCTTGTTTCAATTTCGCAATACTGAATCTTAAATACAAAAGATTAATGGATCTTCACTTTTTATTCTTCACAGTGGCATATACTTGTAAGCCTGTTTATGACATCCTAGAACAGTGTCAAAACGTATCACTCTCGTTACCCAATAGGAAGATAAGGGTCTACACAAAAGGAAGACGATGTTTTCCCAGCAAATGCCTACTTTTGAAAGGTAAAAGTAATCATATGTGTACTGAATAGAATTTCACTGAGAATGAAATCTCTAAAACATACATGTGTGCCAGTGGTGGGTTTCATTTTTTTAAAAATACTGGTTCTGTGGGCGTGGCAGGGTAAGGCGTGGCAGGGTAAGGATACTGTAAAATCTTCATTCCCTCCCCAATCCAGGGGAAGGATTCCCATTTCCTCCCAATCAGCTGGGACTTGGAAGGCAGACAATAGATGAGGGTGGGACCAGTCAGAATTTTTACTACCGGTTTTCCAGAACTGATCAGAACTTGCTGAAACCCACCTCTGGAGTGTGCAGATGAAGTTCTCCTCTTATGAAGTCTATTGCAACTTCTTTACCTTCCTGCCCTATTGCAGACCATTTATCCAGTAGGGTAACAAGCGGGATCAATGTTCTTGTCTCCCTTCCACTTGAGCAGAAGTATACTATGGCACAGTGACTGAGCAGGATTAGAAACCTAAGCATGCTTACTTGGCAGGAAGAAATGTTGACCTCTCTACTGTTGGACTTAGTAGAGTGACTGAGTCCGTAGATTTGTGCTGATCCCACCATAAAAACCTGCTAAGCCTTCTGTAGGCTCTTTCATTTCCTGTCTAGTCTTATCAAAATCATGTCATCTCTATTTTTTGTTCTTTTTGTTCTTTGATGTCTGTTTCTCCTTCTTTATTGTTTTTTGCACAGGAGGGGAAGAAGATGCGACTCTACCTTTGTCTATAATAAGTGAAAGATAAAATTGTTTCTGTGCAGATGGGTGAGAATGGCTTCTGGCCAACATGTATGTGTGCATATATATATAAAATGTGCAAATACTTGAACAAATATGTTACATTTATTGATGGGAAAATCTAGAGGTTTGGTTTAATCTTGAATTGACAGAAAGCTAGATATTCCATATGATTTTCAAGTGGACCTATACTTTTTTCTTTTTATCATATTTTTTTCTCTTCATAACCTTCTTTTTTGACGATTTAAAATTTAGAATTATCTTTCTTTTGAGCAAATGTTGTAGCAGCAAACTGACATGAATTTGGAAAGCATTGATGGTTCCAAAATTTCCTTGTTTAACTTTTAAAAATACACTTAGGATATGTACTGGCTACAAATGAAAACTGCAGAACAACTTGATAGGCAAGCAAATGACAAAGAAGGAAGGAAAAGAGAAAGAAAGGAGTAAAAGAAGAAAGGCAAAAAGAAAGTAAGTTGATGCATTGTGTTTTATGAGGAATTACTGTTTTAAGTCATTGTCACACATACAATAAAATCTTAAAATATGTTAGGTTGGATCCAGAGTTTATGTTTTCTCTTTCAGTTCAATTTATAATGTGTCAAGTAACTAAAATGTGATGAGATACCTCTGGGCATTTTCCCTACTTTTGAATAAAAGAAGGTTTTGTGGGACACATGAATTCTGGGAAAAGGAGCAAATGTAAATGCATTCCTGCATTCAGTAAAAGAAAAGGTCCCAGGAGACTTGTATGGATCCATCCCACCATGTGAATGACATTACTTTCATTCGATTCCAAAAGAAAAAATCACAATGTAACCTGGATGTTTACAAATCACTGCATTTAACCTGCCTGTCTGTTACTACCTTTGTTCTTTAGATTCAGATTCAGCACAATCATCCACATTCTAACTATGTCTAATCCCAAGGAAGCACCAAGGGCATAAGAAATGCATTAAATATTGAACAGAGCATGACAAAAAAAATTGGGATATAAGCAAATGAGCATTCCAATGCATTTTATGATGGTGCAATGATCAAAGAAGATGCTGGTGATGACAACTGAACGTCCCTTTGCCTTCCCAGCCCCCTTCATATATCCTCAGGCATAGGATGACAAAGGGAAGTCCACAGGTCACATGAATAGGTATTGCAGACACTTTACAGTGTTAGAATTTGCCACTTGTTTTAATTTTCCCTATATTCTTCTCCAGTTCATTTTCTATTCTTGTTGAGGATGAATAAATTTAGTTTATAAATTTACTTATAATGGACTGCAATATGCTACACATATGTTAACATAAACATTTATGATTTATACAAGTCAATCATTCTGAAGATTACCTAGTTTGGGTAAATAAAAGAAAATATTTTGTTCTTATATATAAAAAAACAAAGGTGCCTCATGAAAATATCTTTTTACAGTATTTTTATGTGATTTGGTAAAATGTTTTTTTTTTGGCTGTCTCTGTGACTCAGTGCAGATTCCAAAAAGCAAGCAAACCTTCAGGATTTTTGAAATGTAGACCTATTTAGAAGAATGCAAAACGTTTTCAGCTGAAAATATGCATTTATAAATATTCCTAATTAGAGACATGATTTGGATTATTCAATTTTTTTAAAATGGCCCTTTCTAGTAGGGGGTGCTTATATAGCCCCTGTCGTCAATTTCTTAAAGCAGCTTTTTTTTTAAAGGATGACATGACTGCCTTTCATGGCCAGTGTGTGACCCCAATTAAGATACACCTGGTTTAAGGTGCTACAGAGAAGTTCTATGCCAGATCCCCCTAAACTCTTTGAAGACATTTTTGCCTTTGAATCTGAAGTGCTACCTCACTCTGTTGCCTATTGCAAAATCATAAAAAGGCAGTTTATTATTTTAAGGCACAAAGTACAATAATGTTGGGCTTACAAATAGTAACTGCAAGGGAAAATATGATTTTCTAGAAATAAAATTATACTATGTTTGGAGCTCAGTTTGTTTAAAAGATTTCTACTGGGGCCACCTGAACAGTGTATAATTCTTTTACTTTATAAAGGGCGTAGGTGTTATTGTACAGTATTTCTCAAGGTAACTTTTGTTATTGCTACTTTTGAAAAAATCAGCAGATATATAAGGTGATAAAGTCCTTTTCAGTTATTTTATGTTCCTTATTGTTTTACCAGGCTTTGCCTTCATCCTTGCAAGCATAATTTCAGCAGCTTTAAGCACTATCAATTTAAGATGAAATCTTGCATTATCAAAACTTTTAACATTGGGCCCAGTACCAAATTCTGTGTAGTAGAGTGGATTTGGAAATATGAAAACCACCTAGCCTTTATTAAATCAACATATTTCAGAAGTTCTAGGATAATTTGTCAATCATGAAATGATACCATGCATATTTATAATAATTACCAGGAGCTTTAAATGTGTTTTATGGGGGAAACAATTGCAACCTTTGCTATGAAAACATTCATTTTGTAGGTTTTTGAGGAAATAGGATCCTTAGGAAGATAGTTGGATTGCTTGTTATAAATACATTCTAAACTAGATAGGCACCCACTGGTGATATTAAGAACAGATTTTTCTTGGGCAGAATGTCAAACTAACCCTTTCACAATGCAATAGTACAAAACCAAATTAAAATAATTATAGGTTTAACATTACACTACTGTGAAATACCAATGGTGTGATTTGATTTATTTATTTAATTTGCTAGAGCAGTTCCATTGTTCCAAATGCCTTCTCAAGGTTACTCTGGTGGTTCCCCCTCCCCTTTATAATACAAACATATGAAGGCCACACACGTAAAAGTATCATTACTTCTCTATTTTCCCAGTAAGCTTACTGTGTTCTAGCAGCTGTCCAAGGAGAAACATATTAGCTACTTTCTCCTGAGAACAGAGAACAGTGGTCATAAAATAAAACTGCATGGTTTATCTGGTGGTTGGCTTCTTATTTATGATTATTACTATTGGATTCAGAATACTAGAATTAATACACACAGTTTGAATATTCCTGTGAGATCAAGATTCACATACACATCCCCTCAATTTTTTGTTTTGTGTAATTTTGGTTATTTTGGCAGGAAAGAAATTAAAATAGAAAAAAAATATAACAATTGAGTCTATTATAAATAATTGCATAATGAATGGCTCATTTGTAATAGCAATTGTGCAATGAAAACAGTTGCTAGAGGGTGGAATATCTCAGCTATTGCACACATAGTGGATCAATGATACTACACCAATATTGGTACTAAGTTGTATAACCTTGCTATTAGATAATTTTCTGTAAATAATTTTCTTAGAAATTATTGAATACATGCTGATACTGAATGTTTCTACATGAACAGAGCAACTTATTTAAACAACATCTCCCTGATTACTATAAAGAAATATTTTTTTCAGGCAGAAAGAGAGGCTTTTACATAATGAGTATTTGAATAATTTGTTACATTGCTTTATAGAGGGAAATGTAGCGTGACATCAGGCTAATGTAAAATTTGTACATATTTTATGTGGCCTATTTTCTGCACTTATACTTACAGGTTTGAGAGAATCAATTACCTTTTTTCTCAGATAATACTGAATAAAAACTTTGTAATAAAGTTACTATTAACATTTACATGATATTAAAGTTAATAAATAATGAAGTTAATAAATAACATTTATTAATTATATTATCATTTTTGTGTTAAATGTTAGGATTCCATGTTAGTCTGCAAAGTACAATAACACATGTGAGAATAGACCCAATTATATTTACTGATAAATCTACACTTTAGTAGGATATACTATAACTTGTGATAGATTACTCTACTTACAACTGTATGGTAGAGTAGAAATTAATAAAAACCAAGAAAATAAGGAACTTAATTTATCTTCTTTGGAGGTCCTGCACTGTTTCTAAGAAATATGTTTTGCAGTTAAATATTGCATAGGCAGATGCTGAACGTAAAGAAAAGTAATACAGAGGAAAAATATACACAAATGCTCTATAAAAATTAAATTAAGTAATATGTTGGGAAAGATTGGTAACATATATATTAAAAACAGTGACAAACACTCAGCTTTTACCTTTAAAAAGCATGTAATGGAAAATAGGCTGTACAGTATATAGTTAACTGATAATGTGTGTATTATGCTATGAAATTGAGGATATCAAGGTGAAATGGGAAATACACTTGATACAGAGAATAAGAAAAAGAATGCAAAGTCAGTGAACCTTTTTTCACAGCCAAAAGACCAAAATGAAGCATCAACAGCCTCATGCTTCAGCAGCAGAAATAGATTGTTTCATTTCCAACAATCCTAAACAGAGCATCTCACAAAATGCAGCTGCAATCTAGTGTCACGTGTTAACTCCAACCCTTCTGTATTTGCAATGTGACATCATGGCATCAATGAGGAAGGATGGAGCTTGTTAAGTGACATCATGAAGCTGTCATTCTAGCTAGAAAAGGAGCCATTTTAGATTGATCCAATAGGTTTGTTTTTTATTTACTCAATGAGAACTGGGCTAAATGAAAGGGGCTGCGCCTTAACCAAATATAAATAAGGTAAAGATAAAGGTTTCCCTTGCACATATGTGCTAGTTGTTTCCGACTCTAGGGCCAGTGCTCATCTCCGTTTCAAAGCCAAAGAGACAGCGCTGTCCGAAGACCTTTCCATGGTCATGTGGTCTGCATGACTCAATGTCAAAGGCACACGGAACGCTGTTACCTTCCCACAAAAGGTGGTCCTTATTTTTTCTATTTGCATTTTTATGTGCTTTTGAAACTGCTAGGTTGGAAGAAGCTGGGACAAGTAACGGGAGCTCACCCCATTACATGGCACTAGGGAATTTGAACCGCTGAACTGCCGACCTTCCGATCGACAAGCTCAGCTGTCTTACCCACTGAGCCACTGCATCCCTTTAAGTATGAATAGTATCATTTTATTAATTTTTCCAAGGTATTTTAAATAATTATGCAGCAACAACATAGATGACAGCTTGTGCTCTTTCTTATAAAGAAGGTCATCATAAGTGGGGAACTATACATCGCTAAACTTTAACTTACCATCCTTCTGGCTGTTTAGGAACACCAGAAGTTTTGCTGGGGCAGCATTTCTAGGTTTCCCATCTTTGTCTAGACAAAATCAAGAATTCTCCTGCTCCTAAGTCATTAGACTTCAACAGGTTAACATTTTGGAAATAATCTTTAGTGTAGCAAAATAGCTGAAGTTATAAAAAAGATAAACCAAGAAATACCCTCTTATTTATCAGATGTATTTCTCTCTGTCTTCCCTGATTTTCATTGTGAGATAATTCTAGATTTAATATCCTTTTAGCATTCCTTTCTGGTATTTACTTAGGCAATAACTACTTTCCCTGGTTCTTGACTTATGATTTGAACCTTCATTTCTAAATTTGCTTTCTTATTGTGCACATATGTGACATTTGTGAAGTCATTCTAATGAAATTCTTTACCAAGGCCAGAAATGGAATACACATAAACACACAAATTCATTATAGGCACATAATACTGTCAATTTGCACTACATCTGTTATGTGGTAAATGAGAAACTAACTTACAATGGGATCGGAAGTAAACCAGAGTGTTTGGCCATAATTTATGTTTAGTTACAATTAATGTAGTTTACTTTCCCTCATTCCCTTCCTTTCTCTGTTCTCATGGTTTCTGATACAGAATTGCAGCAAATGGTATAAGCAAGCACTTTATTTAAAATTGTAAGCAATACTATTTTAATGTTGTTTTACAATGGAATACAGGTAGTCCTTGATTTATGACCACAATTGGACTGACATTTCTGTCATTAAGCAAGAGAGTTGTTAAGTGACTGTAAAAAATAATTTTACAACTCTTCTTGCCACAGCTTTTAAGTAAATCATTACAATTATTACAGGTGTGAAATTCACTTACCTTCCCCACCGGTTCACAAATGTGCACACATCGCCTTCTGCACATGCGCAGAGGCTTAAAGTCATTGTAAAAAAGCCATGTCATGACATTGGCATGGGTAGGTGAAGCATCCCACAGCTGCCGCTACCAGTTCAGCCAAGCCAGATAGAACCAGCTGAATTTCACCCCTGAATTGTTAAGTTAGTAACCTGGTTGTTAAATGAAACTGGCTTCCCCATTGACTTTGCTTGTCAGAAGTTTGCAACAGGTGATCACATGATCCTGGGACATTACAACCGTCATCAATATGAGCCAGTGGTCAAGAGTCTGAATTTTGATCATGTGACCATGCGGAGTCATAAGTATGAAAAATGGTTAACAGTCATTAAATAAATGTTTGTGAGTTGAGGACTACCTGCATCTCTTTTATATAATTACTTTTTATCATGGATTATAATAACAATTTTAATTTTTAAGTGTCCCATATATTTTTGTATTTTAATAACTTGGTAATTAAAGCATTATAGTATGTCATTCACAGAGCATTTTTACAATTCAGTCAGTTTTCTCTAGGTATCAAAACTTTTAGCATTCTAGTATTTTTATTTTATTGCTCAATAATATTCAACTCTGTTATACCATGTTCAATTCTGGTTAATGATGATAATAAGATACGGATGGTAAAGTACATAAAACTAATCCATCATTACTAGAAGAGATATATTAAACATAGTTTCAAACAACAGTCTTTGTACTATTGCTGTTCAATTTTGATACCACAACTGTAAGAAGAAGTAAAAAGTGAACTGCTCACTTGTATTTATCTTCTGAAGGGAGATGTGCTTTTCCAACTGTCTGCGAAGTTTAACCTCTGCACCGTATTTTCCTGTGGTTCCATTATCAGCCAGAATAAAATGAGAATGCATACTGTTGAGTACTGTCAGCTTACTCATTGGATTGGACATTGTTTGATACGGTCGGACTACCTGCATGTGTGAAAAAAAGAGAATATAATCATAGATTGTTGTAGTAGCGTGGAAATCCTGATAAATCTAGTATTGAGATAACAAGTCAAGGCCAAGCTGCTGAAATCAATTTTCAAGCATTTCTACAATTCAAGTAATGTTAGAGATTTTTTAAAACTGAGAAAATCAATAATAAATTATTGTCTAGATATAATAGTAGAAAAATGACAGAACTATTTTTAAATCTTATTTAAAAACAAACCCAACCAACTACTGTGAAATTTGATTCCATATAAGTATTCACTTTGGATTTATTCACGTTATAATGATGGAAACTGAGAAATAGAATTCCAGGAATATTATATGTTCTTTAGTTTAAAAGAGGCAGGTTGGCAGGGGGAATATGGCCCATGAAATGACATTGTGTAAGTATCACCATAATGTCATTATATAAGAATACAATTTTGTGCAATGATATATGTTGCTGTGCTATTTGAAGTACTTATTTATTCAATTTCTATAGCCCCCCAACTCAACCAAGAGAGTGTGAAGCTTACAATTCTAAAATCATAAAACAATTAAAAACATGAAAACTGTGATTAGATGTTTTGGACTAACTCTCATCATTTCCAACAGTCATGGCCAATTGTAATCCAGTAATGCCCTACAGATGTAGGTCATCCAGTTACTTAGTCCTTTTCAAAAATCTAGGGACTAAAATAATTAACTTTGCTGTTGGTTTTTCTGTTAACTACTTCTTTATATAAATATAGTAGATTAAAGTCAAACTGGTTGCAAATAGATATAGAAATTTATAAATTCTGGGCCTGATTCACAAGAGGAGGAACCCATCATAGCTTCAATACAGTAATCAGTATTTAACTAAGAAAGACAATATATGTATATATGTTTTTGTTTTTTGTCTTTTTAATGCACATTTTTAATGTGTTTGTCTAATTTTGTTTTCTGTAAAGATTATTTTCCTTTTTTAGGAGTTTGCATTTGAACTTTCTAAATAAAAATAAAAATTGCTAAAAAATTAAAAACTAAAATAATCAACTTTATTTCTTAGATGTTATATATAGTTATATGATATAGCTTCCTAAATCAATGATGTTCAATTGTTAAGAGGACATGAATGCAAAATGCTACTTCTCTCACATCCTGTTGTATATTGTCCAAGTTGTGAAAAAACATGAAAATATAGTTTTATCATCTGGCCTGGGGATCTATTAATGTAGGTATGGAACCTGTTAGGGAAACTGACTGCTCTGTTCTGCAAATCAGATTTTATGGTTTTAACGGTTTTATTGCATTAACATTTTTTGTTATGCTTTTTTTATTATTTGGAGTAATGTTCTTTCTTAACTTTATTCACTGCCCAGAGTTACATATGTGAGATGGGTGGCTATTTAAATTTTACAAACAAACAAACAAATAAATGTGAAATATTGAACTAAATAGATGTGTGATCTGCTTGTATTATCTTGTAACTTATCTATGTGCACATAAAAGTCTTCCAAAATTATTCATTTGAACCATAATGTCATAGTTTTCCCTCCTATCACAGGACCTCCACTACAATGGAGAATATAAAGCAGGATCAGATTACAAATAACATACCTACAGTCCTATCAGTCTGTGGTTATGCATCATTGTAACCGAACAATCACAAAACAGCAATGTACACCTAGCTAAAACCTAGAAAAATCCTAGTTACTATACACTATTGTTTTGGATTGAATTCTTATTTTCATTTTGTTGCTTAGTCCAATATAGAAGCCGGTGGCTAAATAAGCAATAAACATCTTTAAAGCTTTTTTGTAGTAAATCAGATTTCTAATGGTAATGATGATGATGATGATATAATAATAATTTCAGTTATTAATTCACTTCTACCACCTCTTATTCTCCTACCAATAACAATATAGGCTTTGCTGACAGAAAAAAGGAACAAGGGCAAAGACAGAATATTACATTCTGTGGCTTGATAAGTACATTACTAAACAATTCAAATCCTGTCGAATACATACAAGACTTTAGTAAAGATTTCATTTTGCTTCTGTCTTCAGAGTCCTCAGATACTCATATAATCCACTGCTATTTCCAAGTTCAAAGATTAGATGAAATATGTTTTCTACCATATGGGATGAACTAATCTAAAATTATAGTATCACAGAATGTACAGATTGAGATAGACCTTGGCGGTCATCTAGTTCAACTCCCTCAGCAGAGTACAAATCCATTTGTATAGCATATCCTGCAGATGCAATCTGACCAGTGCCAAATAGTAACAATGGCTTCTCTTAACCTTGATCCCACTTTATGGGTGCAACATTGAACAGTAAAGTTGTTCCTATCGCCTTTACATCTATTGCTATCACTCTAATTAGGGGTTTTGTTTTTCCTTATGATTTGTATTGACTGTTTCCTAATATTATTTGATTGCTTATATGTACCCTATGACTATCATTAAGTGTTGTACCTTGTCATTCTTTTTATACACAAAAGTTTTATTTGGTTTTACAATTTTTTGAATTGGGGTAGGGTAAATAGGATAGTTAATTTCTGTTACAATAAAGCGAGCATGAGATAGTCTGTTATACAAAATATTACAAAAATATTTCTGTAATACAAAAATAATAATAATAATACTGTCTTCCTTAGGCGAGAACCCTGTTACAATTT
>JANHFP010003124.1:3123-18014 GCA_032468135.1 Calamaria suluensis | reverse complement strand
AGATAGATAGATAGATAGATAGATAGATAGATAGATAGATAGATAGATAGATAGATAGATACATAGATAGATAGATACATAGATAGATACATAGATAGATACATAGATGAGATATGAAGGTAGATAGATAGATAGACAGATAGATAGGTAGGTAGGTAGGTAGGTAGGTAGGTAGGCAGGCAGGCAGGCAGGCAGGCAGGCAGACAGACAGATAATAAAGACAATTGTGATGAGTTGGAATTATGAGATCCTCCATAGAAAAAACTATAAACAAGAAAACTTATATAAAGCAGTGAACAGATAAGAATGGATCAAGTATCTGCCTTCAGTGTTTCCCACTTCATCTGCCTGGTTTCCCCCATCCTTTTTCTACTTGGCGACTGGCCTGAATTCTCCCTTATTTATTCCTTTTTTTTTTCTAGGTTTCCTGTTTATTTTTCTTTCATTTTTAAACCTAATTTTATTTTTAATCCGAATTAAAAAAAATAAGTAAAATGAAATGTTCATTTTTTTAAAAAAATCTCATCTTTCAGTTTTCAGAAACCTTGGACTAATCCTGGATGGAGAAATTAGTTATGCATGTAGATGTGCTCAAAACGGAAAACACGGAATAAAGTCCCTTGGGGTAGCATATTCTCCCACCTTTCTACTAGGTTTTTTGTCGTTGTTTTTTGTCGTCCTCTATAATCCACTGTACAGAGGAAGAACACAGTCCAGATTCTTGGAAAGGATAGATTGGGAAAATAATAAATTAAGTGACATGGCAAGAATCACTGAACCCAGGAAAGAGTTTATCCAGAATTTCTTCTGCGTGCTTACTTTCTTAATAATATCTGGAAGTGGTGATTTACATTGCAGTGATTATGCACATTTACATTGCAGTGATCACACACACACACACACACTTATCAGAGTATAACAGAGTAACAGAGTTGGAAGGGACCTTGGAGGTCTTCTAATCCAACCCCCTGCTTAGGCAAGAAACCCTACACCACTTCAGATAAACTGGTTTATTTATTTTATTTTATTTAATTATTTAGATTTCTATTCTGCCCCTCTCCAAGGACTCGGGACGGTTTACAGCCGACTAAAAACAAACAGTACAATAAAAAATTAAAATTTAAAAATTATATATTCTGGCTGGCCAATAAATTTACAGTTTAAAATTATTAAAAATTTAACATATAAAATTTCAAAATTTAAAAATTTAAAAACGTTAATCTGTGGACTGATTCCCTCCCAGGCCGGCTGCACGAAAAAGGTAGGTCTTTAATTCCCGTCCAAAAGACTTTAGATCGGGAAGCCTACGCAGTGCTGGTGGAAGTTCATTCCAGAGGGTTGGACTTGGAGCCCCCATCTCTTCCCACTTATGACTGTAACCTTATTGCTGATTCTTAATATTTATATTGACTGTTTCCTAATATGATTTGATTGCATATTTGTTCCCTATCATTAAGTGTTGTATCTTATGATTCATTATGAGTGTATATTTTCTTTTATGTACGCTGAAATTGTATGCACCAAGACAAATTCCTTGTGTGTCCAATCACAATTAAACAATAGAGAATTCTACTTTTCTATAAGAAAAGTTGAAAAATGTGCATATGCAGCATTATGATAGGATACAAAGCAATATAATAGCACTCTTCCAATAACATGAGATTTGTCTAGATTTCCCAGAGGAGTGACCAAATGGAATTCCATAGCTGCATGATAGACTTAAGGAAAAGTTTTAAGAATTTATGCTTAAAACAAATAGCAGTTTAATGAAGCAACCAAATGCATAGACTCTTCTTTGTTATAAGACTTGGAACAGATGTTGAAAAGGTATCTATGGATATAGTCTAGCTGAGTTTTCTGCATCATGCTGGAGATTGGGAAGTGATGGAATCCCAGAGAGAATAGAAGCCATGTCATCTAACAGCAACAGGGAGGTATTCTGGTAAAGTAGAGTAGTAGTGTGACACTTGGTGTATCATCAACAATGTCCTTGTCCATTAACATAAATGTTTCTCCTGTCCAATCATGTCTGACTCTAGGGAATAATGATCACCTTTGGATCCTTGAATGTCTGCCTAATTATTGTCTCTCCTTCTATACTTACAGAAATAGAGAAGTAATGATTTCTCTGTTCACTCATTTCCACCCTTCCACTGACTCTCTAATCTGATTATGATTGCTATTTACCTTTAGATTTCGCAGCTTGATCAAAATTTAAAGAGAACATTTTCCAGTCATGTATTGCCTTGATTAGCCATATTTGCTGGGACTGGCTGCTTAAAATCTCTTTCACTTTGCATTGATATTTCAATTCCATTATCTTCCAACTGACTGTTCCAGCAAATAACGCCAGACATTTACAGAATTGTATCTCTCTTCCGATAATGCACTGGGAAAGATTACAGTACACTTTGGGAGCAACAGAATTTAGATAACATTGCAAACCATTTTGTGAGCAGTTTGTATTTTATCTTCATAAAAGAAGACTAGTCCTCTTTTCACGGTGTATTAATAATTGAAGCTAATCATTATTAGGGGGACAAATATGCATTTTTTTCATATGATAGAAATATTAACATAAACTGTATGTAAGAAAGAATTGTAGAAGCAAAGAAAGTTAAATATCCATCCATCTATCTATCCATCCATCAATTTCTACTATACTCTACAGCTTTAGCTATTTTAGTTCTCAGATATAATCATGTCAAGTATCAGAGATGGACTGAAAAATGCTTCAAGCAGAGGGCTGAAACAAGCTAAGGAGGCATTCCTTCTTAAGACAAGTAACATTTTCCTCCCATTTCAAATAATGAGGTGCATATAAATAAAAAGGATAAGTGTCCCATTGCATCTACTTTGACCTAGACATGAATTAGTTGCCCAAGGCTGCCTAATAAGTTCACAGTGATAGAGATGGTTTTGAGAAAGAGTTTACATAATTACTTGCTACTGAATATAATCACTTAGTTGTTTCCTAATGTGTCCTACTATTCAATTTCAAAATAAAGTGCAATTTAAACCTTTAATGAATGGTCATATTAGGTGTTAGATTAAAGCAATAGCTTCTCAGAAAAAAATAACATAAAATTACTGACAGATATAAGCAACCACACATTTCTTTATGCAAGCTGGGTGAACTTGTGCTTCTAGAAACAGTATTACAGCCCCTTTTCTTTATCCTTTCAGATATATCTATAAACAAGCATATCAAAAAGGGTTGTTAAACTGAACTACAAATAATATGGAGCAAAATACTAATTGCTTTCAGCGCAGTTATGGTAATTACAGAGTTATGTGGTTATTTATTTTGTAGTGAAACACATTACCATAATATTTCTCTATTATCCCTCTAATTTTGTTATATAAATGAAATTATTCAAGGCAAGAGAGGTAACACTTGATATTGGAACTAAGAGGAGCAACTATCCCCAAAGGAAAAATAAATAACGGTAATGCCACCTTTGTTTGTTCCTTGTATATTACAATCAGTTCTTCATTTTCAAGATGTCAAGTTGGCAAAGCTGGAAAAGTACATCTGTTTCCAGAGCTAACATTTTAGCTCTGTGTTAAAATAAATACATGTAGAATTTGCATCTGTAAAAGCCCTTCTTATACTTGGACGACAAAAATATTTGCTATGAAAAAACTGACATTTCACAGAAGTAGTTACATATCAAGATAAGAATGTACTTTTTAATAGAGATTTGACAATGCTTTTAGAAAAACAAATAAAAGAAAATATATAGTATTTTCTAATTCAGTCAATCATATACAATACAGGGGTTACATATTATTTTCATATATTGAAGTCCAACTTCTTTCAAGTCAAACAAGCACTGCCAACATATAATGGTATTTCCCATTTTACATTACTTCTATTCTATTATTATATTCTATTGCCCAACCTGGCTTTAGAAAACAGCATCTAAACCACATAAATATGCTATTTAAATTATGCTATTAAATTCCTATGAACTGCATTAACTTCACCTGAAAGAGTATAATTTTATTTGATACTCTAGCAATGAATCAGCCACTGTTCATTTAGCTTTTATAATTGATGTATGCAGTCTCAAAAAAGTACTTTTGTGATGACTAAGTGTTAAAAGTTATCTGGGGACAAATACTATTGCTGGATCAGGGTTACTGGTAAATCTACTGCTACTAATAAATTTAGACTGTACTTTAGCAGGAGTATCCAACCTTGGCAACTTTAAGACTTTTGGCATTCAACTCCCAGAATTCCCCAGCCAGCATCTACCCCTATACTATATTTTAGAATCCTATCAGGGCATTTGTGAACTATTGATGGAACTCTTGGCAATTCTTGTCAGAATTTCCACGAGTACTTCATTGTATGCAAATCAAATTATTGGAAGTGATAAATCTTATCACTTCTTTTTTAGAAGAGGGGGAAAGTCTTTGTTCTTTTTTTTTCTTTTGCCAGAGATTTATATCAGCAGCATTCCAAAGTCTGAAAATCCAGCAAATTTTATACACCTATTTTTTTTCTTAAAAAATCAACTTTAGTGCAATTTACAATATTTTATATTAGTTACGATTACAGATCTATATTCTTTCTAAAGTCTTGCCTACATAAACTTCTGTGTAAATTTAACTAATCTCATTAACTTTTGATTGAACACATCCATTCATTATATGAATGAAAGATTGGCATTTGTTACAATGAGCAAGAACTTTTACAGCGTCAATGTGAAAAAAGATCATTAGGCTTTTTACTATGGGTCTAGGCATAATTAAAAGCAGTAGCAAAGTTCGGTTTTACTAATTTGATCAATTATTTAAATCTTCCGAAGAACATAATTAGCAGGGCTATTTCAGTGGGAATATTGCTAGGAAAGAGGATCGCGGGAGTGAACTATCAGTTTCCTCACTTTCCCCCATCTTATATCTGTCATCCTCAGTTCCAGTACTTATTGTATTGTGCAGTCATTGAGATGGCAGATCGATCGATCAATCAATCAATCAATCAATCAATCAATCAAGGGACCTTGGAGTCTTCCAGTCAAATTCCCTGCTCAAGCAGGAGACCTTATACCTGTGATGGTGAACCTATGACATGGAGCCATATTGGTGGGCACGTGAGCACAGGGATAAAGTAATTGGTGGAGTGCATAGAATTATGGGTGTGGGCACAAGGCGATACCCTCCGGCCACATTTCCCCTGCTTTTGGCACTCAATGGCAAAAAGGTTAGCCATCACTGCCTTATACCATTTCAGACAAGTGACTGTCCAGTCTCTCTTAAAAAAAAACTAGTGATGAAGCACCCACAGCTTCTGACAGCAAACTGTTCCACTGATTAATTGTTGTCACTGTTAGGAAATTTCTCCTTAATTATGGATTGCTTCCTTCCTTGAGTAGTTTCCATCCATTGTTTCTTGTCCTGCTCTCTGATGCTTTGGAAAATAAATTAACCCTCTCCTCCTCGTGACAACCTCTCAAATATATTTATTTATAAAATTTATATTGCCGCCTACTCACATATGGCGAGTCATGTGATAAAAATTCAGGGACTTGGCTGGCTGGCTGGCTGCACTTATGACTGAGCAAAACCCCTATCTGCCCCCCACCCCATCTATGTCCTTTAACATAAAAGGTGGTTCCATTTTCCCCACAAAGGGCCGAATGTTCAGGAAACCTCTGCAGCAAAACACAAAGCCCCAGCCCAGTCCCCTTAGCCCTCCACACCAGCTCCACCGCCCCATCTGATCTGCATCACTTCCACTGCTTACAAGGGAAAATGTGTTACAGGAAGCCAAGCTGAGCTCAATCTCTGCTAGAAACCTGCTTGGTGGTTTTAATCCAGAGGAAGCCAGACAAGCCTTCTTTTAGGATTGTTGATGAAGTTCTTTTTCCAGAGCCTTGGGAAAGCTAGGGGAGCTCTCTCCCACCACACCCTTTTTCCCCCAATGTGAAGCCAACTCCATCACTTAGCCCCTTCCGGGATCATGGCTAATAGGGCCGTTTTAGGACACGGCACCTTAGCATTTCTTTTTCTCCTCCTTCTTCACAAAAGGGTCAGGCTGGATTCACCTCATAAGCAGTAGGATAAAAAAAAAAGTGAAGGTCAGCGCTATGACAGAATGCAGGGGCTGGACCTTTGGCCCTTTGGTGACAGGAGGCATAACTGCTTTGCGCTATGATACACCGCTGGAGCCTCCTGAATTTCCTGTGGAGCAGCTGCATTGTGCTATGCTGTAGAGATTTCCTCAATGCTCAGCCTTTTGTGGGGTGTGTGTTGATTGCTTCACATGTGGAAGTGGGCCAGGCCTCCTACCCCTTCTGGGGCATTTCTGGTATTCTTACTTGAGACTCTATTTCAGGGGTTCCCAAACTTGGCAGCTTTAAGACTTGTGGACTTCAACTTCCAGCTGGCTGGAGAATTCTGGAAATTGAAATCCACAAGTCCTAAAGCTGCCAAGTTTGGGAACCTCTGCTCTATTTGAACCACCAATTACAGAATTACAAGAGACCTGTCTAGGAAATATTTGGTGTCTCATGTCTGCAATCTCAGCAATTCCATTTCTGCTTTCTTTTCCCCTGTCACTTAATGACAGAAAAAGGGAATTGCCATGATTGCAGGCACAGACGCCAAATATTTCCTAGACAGGGCTCTTGTAATTCTGTAATTGGTGGCTTTTGTCCTAATTAGCATGATTATTGACTGTTAAATGCACAGTCAAAGAGATCTACAAACATATTGTACATTTGCATATGGAACAAGGCCCTCCAGTAGTTAGCCAAGAGTTCAAGTAGCCCTTTTTCATTCCTAGGAGCAGAATGTTTATAGATTGTATTTTAAGAGAAAATAATATTTGTACACCTTTGTGTAAATTTGTGTAAACAATTTGCACTTTAAAGCATCGTTGTATTGAGTAATTTGTATTCCAGTGTAATTTATTGTAATTCCCATTATATCTTCCTAGTGTCACGCATTTAGTATGCATGAACAGATTCTGTAGAGAAATACATAGTGAATTACTTCCCTGCTGAAAAGAAAATGATAACAAAATGGAAGAGAAGATGAATTTGTGGAATTAACTCCCAGTCTTCAGCATCTGCTGACTAATAATAAATATAACTATCTCAGGGCAATCTGATACATCCATTTCCTTACTATGATACAAAGGAATAGGAATAGATTAATTATCTTTTCACAGTACGATAACCCTGAAGTTCTGGAACATACTTGTCTGGTTATTTAATGGAAAGGCAGTTAATAACTTTTATTTGGACACTTTTAATAGCCTTCAGATTTAATGATTTTATTATATTCTTATAAATTTAATGCACACTTTTGTCGAACTTAAGGTATTCCAGAAGGATTTTTACTATGAAGAGCTTATAAAACAGTTACATTCATTATTCCTATAAACAAATGAGTCCAATCAACTGATTTCATTCATGGTCAGCACAGTGATCTAGTAATAATTTTTGTGGTGTATAGTTGGTAATCCTTTCTCCTAAAGAGAAGGCATTGCTTTACTCATTGAGTTATCCTGTGTCAACTAGATTTCCATTGTATCTAGATTGCATTAAGATTGAGCCTGAACTTTAAACATAAATAATAAAATATCATTTAGGTTTATATTAGCACTAAGGCTTCAACAAAAGACCATAATATATAGTTAAAATAGATAAATAGGAGGACAGTCATCATTAGTAAACTTGTTTGAGTTTTTGACCATTGTTGTTAGTTTCCCAAAGTTGTGCGCTTAAAGATGCTTAAATGAACAAACTAACCTGCAGCAAGTCAAATTGTTCCTAATAAGCTTTTGTTAAACATTAAAGAAAACAATGGAAACTTTACAAGAGAGTCTGTCTAGGATTTTCCAGCACTATAATGAGCTGCTATAATCATATGATAATTGATACAAAAAGAATCACCGAGACCTGAATATTCAGTTAAGGGAAGTGTGAAAAATTAAGTTGCAGCTCTTGATAGGATAGACAGTAGAGAAGCATGTGGACCATTGTTTCAATGGCTCTGATATAAAGTGACAAAGGTGTTGATCCATTCATTCATTCATAAATTTGTATGGCTGTCCACTTTACAGCAGAATTGAGTGGCTCACAGTAAAAAATATTATATGCACTTTTCTGGACTGCAGCAAACAAGCTTCACTTCTTTTTGAAATTTTGGTATGGTGATTAGATTAATATTTATTCATTCATTTAATTAAAGAGGTACACTGCCTGACTCCCAGAAACTCTGGATGTTATGCTTGGTTAACTTGGTTGCCCAAGAAGATATCAGTAGGATATCTTCAATTTATGCTCCATATCAAATATTTCTTGGTTGAAAGTTTCCTGGTGAAGCTATATCCCATTGTTATTAATGCATGAGGACAGGATGGGTGCAACTTTTCCTCATCCACTCCATTTTGAGATAAAGGGATCAATTTATAAACGTGTGGCTAAGCCATCAAGGAAAATAAAAAGTTATAGCCAACATTCAAATATATTATTTCATGTACTAAGTAGGCCTGCATCCATATAAAGAACATAATAAATACATATTTAGTATGTTCTTTATAAACATTTCTGAGAAACTTGGACAGAACAGACTTAATCTATGAGAAGTTGTAATAAAAACTGAGTGTAAAGAATTTGCTGAAAATAATTTGTTGAAAGAATTTGCTGAAGTCCTGGCATCCAGGAATGAACTGGGCACCCCAACAATGGTTAAAATCTTGGGTACCTATTAAATGCATTTTGTATCACATAATCTCTCTGGGAATGCTGATGTGTGGAAGATTACTCCAGAGAGAAAGATGATAAATGGTCTCTTTGATATGCATTGATGATATTTATACTTTCTATATCAAATCAGTCTTTGAACAATAAATAACACCTTGAATTCTCTGTGGGCTCCTGATAATTAAGGTTGGATGCAGTTCTTGCATGATTCAATTATAATACTCCATGATGCTGCTTGACATATCAGAGATTAATAGAGTAGAACAAAGATATAGTAAGTGTTTTGAATTCAGCACATAGGTAATGTGTTTTCGGAAATCACCTTGCACAAGAGAATCAGATCTCCAGCCCTGACTTTGAGAAGCTGACTTTTTTTTTAATGCAAAATCAATTTCCTAGAAAATTCAGACACAGCTCCTTATGGAAATGGTCACCATCAAGATGGTTAGCAATATTGGATACGAATAAATGAGTTGGCAAGCTGGGTTAAATATTGACTGTACAGTCAATTGTAGAAATCCTAGATGTGGCTCAAAAATATATTCTGTTATGCAATTGTATACTATGACACCATGACAAAAATATACATGTAATACATCAGATGTTTGGGTAGGAGAATTTCCTGTTTGTTCTTATATTGTCAAGTAAGAATAATTGTCATTATTTGGGGAGAGGAACTAACATTCATTCCATTAAGGGGATGATAAGAACCAATATAGAACAAGCTACTGTTCTCCTCTAGTCTAAAGTTAATGTCTCCAGTAACAACTGAGTATGTTGTGAATAAGCGCATGGCATTTCTTTTATGTATATTTCATAATGATAGTTGTAGATTGGGGGGAATGGATGGTATGTAAACAATCATCAATACATAACATATTTCACCAGTCTTGACTGTTGGGCCATTGCATAATGCACACGTGATGGGAAAGCCATGATTGTAGCTTAAATTGGCAAAAAGAAGAACAGGGTGTCTTCTATGTGTCTGCCTTTTTGAGGGATTGGCAAAACATTGAGTTAGAATGCCATGAAACCGTCGAAGGTCCTCAGATAGCCAATCCACTTGTAAGAAGAGCAGTTTATAATTAATTATAATTTATAATTAACAAATGAAACATCTTTGTGCCTGGGTGTTAAAATGGAAGTGTTTCCTTGAGGCCTTGGGCCCCCCAAAACTCTCTTCGTGCAATATTTCAAGACTGAATCAATGTGACATCCTTTTGAAATTGATTGCTTTGTACAATAGATGCATTGGCTCATTTTCTGATGATAATGAGGTTTTGCTGATTTCTAGGTGCTTGTTCTCTATTGTCTATATTTGAGTCAATGTAAGATCTTTCTTATTGATTAAGTCTAGGGCATCTGGAGTTAATAAAACATTAATGTTAGCTTTGGTGACATTTTCTGGATTATCCAACTCTTTAGATGTACAAAGAAATGTTGCAGTCTCCTCTGTCTCTTGACTTCATATACCAGCATTGCCTGTAATGAATCGTGAAGCTGATATTATCTAGGTCATGATTTATATTCTCAAGCATCACTTTTTATCTTCCACTGTAAGAGTTTCCTGAACTTCAGGTTTTCAATACTAAATCCCTGCATTCTTAGGAGGAGGGGGCTGTTTTATAATGTTGGACAGTTCTGATATTAGTAAAGGTCTAACACTAAAATTATGAAACCATTTTCAAGAAATATTTGAAATTTATCCATCTAGTCTAGTCTATGATAGCATAATAAAATAATGGTTTGATAAAAAGTAAGCAAAAGTAATTTTGTGAATAATCCACTGGGACACATTAATATTACATAGAGGACAATATGAAGTATAAGATAAGAAAGTGTCTTAGTATGGTTGGGTCATATGATGTGGTTTCCTTGTGTCTCCATGGCCTGAATTTAGCCCATTCTTCACCAGTGAAAGCAAAATATGCTTAGATTGTAAAATATTCTTAGCAGGGTAGCTAACAGGTCACTTACAGTTCTTGCCCTGAGACAAGAAATCAGCAGGATCAATTCAAGAAGACATTCTTTGCCAGGCTGTCTGTATTTTAGCAGGCTTCAAGATGCTTCTGCAGCTTTTCTCATTTCTTGAGATAACATCTAACAATTTTTTGATTTTGTCAATTTCCTCAGAAACTGTTACTAATCTCTATATGATTGCTCTGGAGAGCCAGTTGAGTGTCATAGTTAAAGCACCAGGCTACAGTAGAAACCAGGACACTGAGCTCTAGTCCCATCTTAAGCCCAAAGTGAACTAACAGGTTGATCCTGGGTCAGCCATTCTCTCTCACTCCTAGGAAGCAGACAGTGTCCCCTTCAGAAATCTTGCCAAGGAAACTGGCAATCTAAGCAGTCCCCAGATTCAAAGACACAAAAGCACAAATATACACAGACAGAGATGGACACACAAGCAGAGATGGATTATGTTTGTGCATATACACAAACAGTCACACATGCACACATGATTATTATGACTGGAGTGCTAAACAGCAACCAGCAATAGTGTCTGCTTTTTGTTCAGCTGCACATAGAAAGCTATTTTTTTAAAAAAACTCCATAATAAATTATAAAGGAAATGGATCTTCCAATTTTATATTCAAATTTTCAATGAACAAGCTCTGTTTGCATAGTTTTTTGTTACTTATATAATTGGATCTTATAAAGCCTTATCAGAGTACAATATATCTAGAAGTAAATGTGATTTGAAAGCAGCATGACTGTTGGTTGTTTTAAGGAAGTAAAATGCGCTTTCATGATTGAGTGAAAAAAGAACTTGTCAACCTTGAATAGCCTTGGAAGCGTTTGTGGTTTCAAGGCCATTTTATCACTTGGCCTATTTCTTAATCATTTTCATTCTCGTATTTGCAAGGGAATGGGACACTTCTAGACAATATAAATCCACAGAATCAGAAGTTGAGATTCAACTCAATGTAGATGAAGTTGCTCTGTTGCCACCTATCCCGGGCACTCTGGCAGACAATACCACCACATCTTTGACAATCCAGGGATTTGTACTCCATGGACTCTCTTTTCTACAATTCCTAAGACACAGAAAGAACAAGATCCTGTAATTTTCTTGGCAGAATTTTTCAGAAGCAGTTTGTCATTGCCGCCTTCCTAGGGCTGAGAGAAAGTGATCTGCCAAAGTGGGTATGGAGGCTCTCAGTCACCCAGGTTGTTCTTGTCCCAAAGGTGCTTTTTCAAGAGGCCACTGGACTTTCTTGTTTTTCTTTGAAGAGGTTTCACTTCTCATCCATGAAGCTTCTTCAGCTCCCACTCGATGGTGGGGAATGGAAGGACTTATACTCCTTGCAGACAGCTGGTCATTTGCTTTCTTTTAGCGAGTCATTAAGGCCACTTGGAGGTTTGCCTGTGTTATCACCTAAGTAGTAGTCCATCTGCATTTAAAAGACAACGACCACTCTTTTGAAGACAGCAAAGTCTACATTTTGGACAGAGAGGTCCGCTAGTTTGAAAGAGGAGTCAAAGAAGCCATGTACATTAAAACTGAACAGCCCTCTCTCAATACAGGGTGAGGGATATGACATAATCTATCTCCAGTCTACAACACAGTCCTTTCCATAGTTCCAAGAAGGATCCATACCCATTTGCACCACTCAGGTGACCCTGATGACAGTGATAAACCTCCAAGTGGCCTTAACGACTTGCTAAATGAATGCAAATGACCAGCTGTCCTCAAGGAGCATAAATACTTCCATTCCCCATCATCCAATCAGAGCTGGGGAAGTTTCTTGGATGAGAAGTGAAATGTCTTAAAAGAAAACCAGAAAGTCCAAAGGCTTTGTGCCTAAGGTGGAACTTGAACTCACAGTCTCCTGATTTCTAGACTGATACTTTAACCACTACAACAAACTGGCTATTAAAGCAAACTGTTATACAACAGTCCAAAACCAACTACTTCAGTAAGACCTTAACCCTTTGTTTCTGGACTTTATCTCTTGTCTAAACTGATGCCTCCCAGTAACATGAGCAATGTCTGCTTATCTAGCTGCTTTGGCATTCATTCTATGAAGAGCTCTAGTACTTGTCTACTTCCTCTTGATTTATTAGTATTTAAAATGTCAGTTTGTATTAGAACGTTGTGCATTCCCCTCCAAAAGCAATTTATTTTTAAAAGAATTATGTAAGCATTGACTAACATGATAAAACATGAAAAATTCTTATGAGGTGTTTGGATATTAAATATTTAAAAGAAGAACAATTAAAAATTTGAGTCATTTTAACATTAATGTTTCAGAAAACGAGGTGTAGTCTGTAAAATTGGCATCTGATCAAATGAAAGTTCATAAAATGTAGCTAACAGAGTCAGTTATGAAAACAATCACAGGCTACATCTTCCTATTTCATAGCTGCAGGTGGTAAATTTCAACATGAAGAATAAGAGTAGTTCCCTTTCTCCTTTGTATTCCCAACTATGTAGAAAGACTATTTTACATAGGGCCAGTTAAAGTCCATGATGTTATAGACAATACTGTAGTATTCAGAACAGCAACTTATTAGTTTTAATTTATTTATCTGGACGCCAAATTAACCACATTGACTCCTACCACCATAAAAAAAATTAAACCAGCATATAAAAACATTTTAAAAATTAACATACGTGGAACCCCACATCCCTAACCTAACTGGCCATGACAGCTACAGCCGCAACCACAAAAAAGACACATACCATGGGCACAAAGTATTTTCTCAATCTCTGCGCCTAGGAGAAACACAGCCAAGGTTTTAAGGCAAGGTCAGGTCAAATTTCAGAGGGTGTGATGGCTCAGTGGTTAAAGTCGCTAAGCTTGTCAGCTGGAAAGCTTGACAGCCCGGGTTTGAGACCTGAGCTCCATGCAATAGGGTGAGCTCCCATTCTTGCCCAGCTCCTGCCAACCTAACCATTTGAATGCATGCCAATGAAAGAAGATAAATAGGTACCATACTATCTACTGCATGAGTCCTCACTTGCAGCTTGCCTGCCTGAAGCACTGCACCCCAACTGAGTGGCCATGATCTGCCTGCCAGTTAAGCCTGCGAGCCATGGCCTACCTAGCTGTCCCTGCCCCACCCACTATCCCAGCCTGCCTCCCCTACTCCCTTCCCTGCAGCCCTACCATGCTTCCCTGCCTTCCATGTGGCCTTCCTGCCAGTCCCCATGGCCAGGTCCACTTGTGAAAGTCTCCCCTACTCCATTCACTGCGGTCTGTGGTTGGGGGGTCCCAACATGCTTGCCTGCCTTCCATGCAATCTTCCCGGAGTCCCCATGGTGAGCTTGTGAAGGCAAGCAAGCGGCCCTGGCCTGGGCATGGAGCACCTGCATGTGCTTTCTGGGTCAGTGACTGCTTCTTTCCTCTGCTGTTCTTGCTGGGAATGGCACAGAGAAATTTAGCTTTGAGCCCAACTTCACTGCCATTGAGAAAGTGCTTCTGAAAGAAAAGCTCTGCCACCTGCAGTATTTTCTGGACTAGGACTTACAGAAGGACCCAAAGCAGCAACTACTGGCAAGTAATTTTTGTTGTGCTGCATGGGGTGGGATGGGGACGGGGAAGATTTAGAAAACTTCATAACCTTCATAAATGGTAGAAAACAAACCGATGGGAAAGCAATGTGCCAAGTGTAAAAAAAACAAAAAACAATCCCACACATGTGCGCAACCAGGTGGAGAGGCATATACCATTTCCCCACCTCACAAGGGTATGAACTGTGGCAGTGCAAAGATGGAGGTTTCTGAGTGGTCACTTTCATCACCAATAGAGAAGCTTCGCACCGCCCTCCTGGAGTTGCCACGTTGGCTGAGTTGCCACCTGAGTTGAGGTTAGCCAGAGCTTGCCTGGAAGCCGGGACCATTGGGGAGTGGGAGTGTGGGTGACTGACAAGCACAAGCAAGGAAGTCTATTAGGGGATGTGTGACTGGGGTGCACGGGCGGTTGTTGTTGAGGGTGGGGGAGATGGCTAAGTGGGAATGTTCCTAGGCCCGTTATCTGCTTTCCCAATGGAGTGCCTCTACAGAGTGCCTTTCTTTCCTCAGATCTGACCTTGATTGTGTGAGGAGAAAAGTCTCCCTCTCTGGGCACTAGCCAAAGGGAAGCAGGGTAATCAGTTTTTATTCCTTTGCTACCATTCCTTTCACACGAGATCGCCCCACAGCTGAGAGGAAGAAGGGGT
>JANHFP010003122.1:47693-61731 GCA_032468135.1 Calamaria suluensis | reverse complement strand
TGATTTGAAAGTATTTCGTCGGGAGCTGAAGACCCTCCTTTTTCAACAGGCTGGCCTGGGATGATCAGGGGTTTTTAAATTAATGGGTTTTAAAAATTAAATAGGTTTTAATTGGTTATTAGTACATCAAACAGCCCAATTTAATTATTTTAATTACTTAATTTTAAAGTTTTTTATGTTATGGTTTTTAATAGGCTGTGAACCACCCTGAGTCTTCGGAGATGGGGTGGTATACAAATTTGAATAAATAAGTAAATAAATAAAATTATTTGACAATAGTGATTTCTTTGTACTCACGTAGGTCATTATTACCAATTGACATTCCTAGTTGAAATACATCAGCTCTGCTTCAGTGTTTTAAGAAATGGGGCATGCTATCTTAAACATTCAGTAAGCATCAAGGACAAATATTTACAATGAGATATAGATTCTTTTATTTTTATTTTTAATAGGAGTATTTGTCCAGGCTACATTTTGGAGGAAGTTCTTCTTATTGCATTCAAACTGTCAAAAAATCACTTTGTGTAGATTGGATGCTGATGCCAAAATGCAAGGAAATTATGGTTGATGTTCCAGAACATGCCAGAAGAATTAATTATTTGCTTATTATGGTAAAACCATATTCAGCCCAGGCATGAAACATTTGCAGAACTGACAACTACTGTGCAATAGTTGAAGTTTCCTTGTCTTCCAAGAAGGTGATTAAAGGTGTGTGTGTGTGTTTGTGTTAAAATCAGAACAATCAAGTAAGATTGCCTGCTGATTTCACAAACCCCCATATACTCAGAGTGATCTGCATATCAGTAAAGTCAAATTAAGATGTCAGGCAGATCAAAAGGCTCTGAGCCTGAAAGTGTTCTAAGGAGGGAGGTTTAGAATAAAATCAGGAATGCAGAATTTATACACCATTTCTTCTTGTGAGCAAAGAGTATGAGAAATTTTGAATCCTAAAGTATCTTATACACTGATTTTTCCATCTGTTTCTGCAAAAGCTTTCCTCGTGGTACACTTCTTTTCTCAAAATCTCGAAAGTTTCAAACAGGCAAAATACCAGAAACAAAACATGTGCAAGGAAACAAAGATAAGCAAACCTAGAATGCCAAAACATATTTTCTGTCCACTGATTGTAAAGTCAGCAATCAACCCTTCCAAACTGTTGAGAAAAACTTCTAAAACAGACACCTGGAATTACTGCCATGTGTCTGAGCCTTGCCAATTTGAAATTTGTCAGAGAAAAGTGGCAGCAAAAGATCAGTGGCATTTAGGGTCCCTGCCAAAAACGGTGACTATCAGGCTTCAATCAAACATATTCCATAATTTATAGAAAAGTATATGTAGTACATTAGTTAGCTTTTATTTTTCATTCTACCCTAAAACTTCCTAAATCATATGACCAAAATGTTTTAGACAGACATATATGATTATTAGTTTAGTTATTTAAGTTATATAGTTAATTTATTGTTTATAACTTAAATGCATAAGAGCCATGGTGGCACAATGGTTAAATGCAGCATTTTCAGGCGAATTCTGTTGACTGCAGACTGCCAGCAACTTTCCAGGAAAGTTTATCTCTGGTTAATTCAAAACCCTATCCTTCTTTTAATGATTGCATTGAATTTTAAGTGATGAGGGGGAACTTCAGGTGATGATATAGAAAAGGTGATGCACCTTTATTATGGAGAGCTTTTCTTGAAAATCTGCAATAGTTCAGTCATTTTGTTTTCCTGAGCAAATGCTATTTAGGATGCATTACTGAGTTAAAAGAAGAGGTGATTAACATGGGTCTTATGCTGCTTCTACTATGTTGGACATACATATTGTAGACAATTTGATTGTAGAAATACAGAATGACCACGAGTTGACAGTAAGGAAATACAGAATAGTCTGTTTATTCCACAGATGGTATTGACTTACCTTAGCTACCAGTTCACAAATATGAACACGCAAATGTGCTGTCATGCCTCTGTCGACGTCCGATTCGGATGTCGAGGAGGAACAGCTGGCAGAGGCTACAGCTGAGGATGAGCACAGGGAAGAGCAAGCCCAGGCTGTATCCAGTGAGCTAGGGGTGGAGCCAGAGAGGGGAAGTTCAGAGGAGGAACTGGGAGCAGCTCCCCCACCTGATCCAAGACAAACATACAAGGACAAGAGGGCGTTAGAAAAAGGTCTACTCAGGAGGAAGTGAGGAATGAGATTCAGTTCAGCTTGGGGCTTTAAAAATAGCCAGTTTTGTAGAAATTCCTCACTGGAGTCCGCGAGGAGAGGGGCAGTATATAAATCTAATAAATAATAATAATAAAATAATAAAAATCTGTTTTCTGTGTAGCTTCTCTATTCCTTATTCCAGTTGAAAATACCTTAGTCATCCATGGGTCATGGACTGCATGGAGTGCCTTGGACTGCAGCCAGGTTTGCTTTAAACTTGTTATTGCTCCTATTCTGCATCTAAAGGGAGTAAGCCTTGCTGGAAGAAAACTGTGAACAGCATTTGGGGTTTGGATAAATGACTGCATACAAGTGAGTGCATTCTTGTTTCTGCATCAAGCTGGGTCATCACATGTGCACTCACTTTGTTTGCATGTGCAGGGCCTTCCGTGAATGCACAGAGTATAAAAAATGGGACGTGATAATGTCTGGGTGGTTCGGGGGAGCCTCCCACAGCCGCCGCTAGCAGTTTGCCTGAATCAGATGGAACTGGCTGATTACCACCATTGGTTTTCTCCCATCTTATGATCATCTAGATCTTTTTGCTGTTTTGATATATCTAGGTGTTGTTTTCTACTTTGCACTTGGAATAAACACCATGTCATAATGAAATGTTGCTCAGGGAATGATTGGAGGAGAACATTGCTCTCAAGATACTGGAGAAATGTTAACGGTGCTATAGGAAAAAAGAAAAAGAAGTGGACAAGGGAAAACTTATAGTTTCTGCTTTTCAGATAAAACTACTATCTCTAAGTTTAATGTATACACTACCTCAGGGGTGAAATTCAAAAATTTCCCCTACCGTTTGTGTGGGCACGGCTTGGTGGATGTGGCAAGAGAAGGATACTGCAAAATCTCCATTCACTCCCCACTCTGGGGCCAGTCAGAAGTTATATTTGTAGTTCTCCGAACTACTCAAAATTTCCACTACCAGTTCTCCAGAGCCTGTTAGTACCTGCTGAATTTCACCCCTGTACTGCCTCCTTTGGAAAGTGTAAAAATATTTTAGTTTTCTTGCTTTTTTGATGGATGTACTTAGTAGAAGCCTATTAGTGACACAACAAAACAAATGGCAGAATAGAAGCATTAAAATTACTGGAGGCAGGAAGGATACAGATTAAACATAATTTTACAAGGCAATAAGGTTGATATTATGACAGGTTGTGCAATCATCCTAAAGTACTGACAATGATGTCACTTTTAAAATTCTACCTTTCAGTATTCCAGGTGTGTCAGATACTATGTCAGGAAAGCTGAAAAATACATCAAATAAAAGTACAAGCATTGTTCTTCTACTGATCAGAATAATAATAATAATAACAATAACAATAATAACAACAATAATAGCAATAGTTATTGTTATTGTTGATATTATTATTAATAGTAATGTCAATGAAGATGTACGAACATTTTTTTCTCTTATGAAGGACTTACGTTATTTCATTTTTTAAAAAAAATGTTCAACAGATGCCTATGGGAAAACCAATATTATAACCTAATGACATTTACGCTGATGAAATGTTTAGAGGCACTTTGGAGAAGAGAATGACAAAATACATTTGCATAGTTTGTGCTCCTGATTTTATTTAATTTAAGATGAATGACCTGTGAGGTTTAAGACATTGTTAAGAGCTGTAAATATAAAGAGCCTTTTGATATTTCTTAATTCAAAGCAAAGGCTAAATAAAAGAATTGAAGCCAAAGTAATGAAGTCAAGCTTTACATTTTTAGTAGAAATCTGTGGAGAGATGCTGTGACTTGAATAAACTATGGAGCTCTGAATGAAGTATATCAACTGATTAAAAAAGGAAAAAGTCATTTAGTTAATTTTGCTCTTGACTACACAAATCCAATTTCAAGATATATTTCACTCACAATATACAGGTGTCACTTCTCTTTAGGTATAAAATAGGCACATCAATGCTTCATTTTTCTGCTAAAAGTGAAACCTATTTATTCTAGTAAATATATGAATGGAATACTTGTATTTATGACTCATAAAAACAACAATAATTTTCTGGATCAGATGTAGCATAATGGGATTCTCAATTATATTGTTTTTGCAGAGGTGATGGTATACTATTTTTATCTACCAGTATACTGGGGGAAAGTCCATGGTTTTTGCATATACAGATATATCAATATTCTTTCTGGGCATCCTAAAAATATTGCATGTTCACAACAAGGCTGAAACATTATAATAACAAGAAAAATAAGCATCTTGGGTATAAGTTCAAACATCTGGAGTACCACTTCAACACTACCATCATTGACAAAGTCACCATTGGTCAATTGCAAAAGTCAGATTTACTTGAAGCAACTTAGATCCTGAGATGATATCTTTAACACCATCAAATAATAAATATGCCTATCCTAGGTCCCTGGGAAGGAATTGTCAGGTAAATAAAAATGTCAATCCAATATAAACATATGGCTGCCTCTGTGACTAACCATAATACAAATGAGAGAGATAAATAGTATAAAAGGATGAGAATAAACTAGAATTTAACAAAAATATTCTGTAGAAATCCCTGTATTTGTGGAATTTTATTACTGAGATTAGAAATCTGGTGGGGGAAAACTGAATAGGCTGAACAAGGTGCAATGAAAGAAAGAAAATTGATCAATCATATTGCCTCTAGAATACCATTTGTCTATTGTGAGAAACACCAGGAACACAAGAGAAAGCTCAGGGACTACATGATGACACTTTAAGGAATGGCAGATGGTAACCAACAGCATACAGGGATCACATGACAACAATGCTGTTCTCCATAGTTTCTGTCAACTCCTCTTCCATTCGGTTGAAAATTAGCAAACTATATATTATTTGAATTTTTTCTCATGTAGATTATTAACTTTTGTCCGTGCCTAAGATCACACAAGTATGAATGTACAGATGGAGAAAATGAAGTGATGGTGTTGTGGCCCACCAGATTTTAACACAGTGTGTTAAAAGATAGTGTGAATGTAAAATATTAAGGATTAGAAATGGTCGGTACTTTGAGATACAGTCCTGTGATGGATTGAATATTGTTAATAATTGGTGCTATATGTAATCCTACACATTTGGAATATTGATGTTATGGTGAAATAATGAGTGATTTAAAAAGAATATTAAATGGCAAGATTTACTAAGGGAAAATGAACACAGGGTGCAAATAAATGTTATTTATGCTTAAATGAATGAAAGGGAAAAACGTAAAAGGAATATGAAATGAGACTAGTATAGTTTGAAGTTGGAAGATTCGAATTCTACGTACTATTTGTATTATTATTGTTAACGTTGTATAAAAAAAAAGATCTGACCCAATCAATGTACTGTCTCCAAAACATGTATGTTTATATTGGAAAACATAAAAAACACCTTCAATTAAAAAACAGTACCATTGCAGCATCCCCATGAACACAACATTCAGATTCTTGGCAACTGACTCATATTTATTCTGGCTCCAGTGTTCTGGGATCATGTGATCATGTTTTGTGACCTTCTGAGAAGCAAAATCAATGGGAAAGCCAGATTCACTTAACAATCTACACTGATTCACTCAGCAATTATGGCAAGAAAGGTTGTAAAATGGAGAAAAATACTTAAGTTGAACATCAAGGACTATCTGTAGTTTGAGAATTCAGAAAGGTTGGAATAAAGAAATAAAAGCACCGAAGCAATGCTATTTCTGAACAAGTGGACACCTTTGCTAAAATTTTAGTCTGGAATCACATTTTTTTTTAAAAAAAATATTTCTATACATCAAAACTAAATGTGAAAGTGTGTTCTTCCAATTTTTTATATATTTTATCTGATCTGCATAAGTCAGGAGTGATTCTAGCCTCCTTCATTTCAAAAATATTGCAATAGGGCTGGTGTATTGTTTTAGATTTTGTGAACTACCATATTTTCAGACAACTAAAATTGTATTTTTCTTAAATGAGGAAGACACCCTTGAGGTTTCATAAGAAGCAGTGGAATCCTGTAAAAGTGTGCATGATTCTTAATATAGTTCTATTTTGATATCCAATGGTATAGAGGAACAGGAAAGAAAGCAGTGTAAGATTTATATTGTCCATAATTGTTTCTTTTCCTGTACTGTACATAGTTATAAGGGCGCACTAAATATAATTACTGCTACTGCTCTGTACTTGTAAGCATTATTCACCTCTTCAGATAAAATTATGAAGATGATGAATTGGAAAAAAAGGAAAGATTAATTGTACCTTTTCTCGTACTCTGTGTCATAGACAGTGAAGTTATATAAAGCACTTAGACTATACTTTAAAATTCAGAAGATTTATGTATGATCTAGAGCGCATAAAAATTCATACCTAGTGACAAGAGTTTTGTTTATACAATTTTCTGTAGGAAAACATGGTATTTCCACTTATCTCCAGGGGAAATGATTAAGCTAATGGTCTACCTCATTTAGGAAAGAGAACATTACTAACTTACTTTTGAGTGCTTTCACTATTATATTCATTTATGACTTAAGCAATGCGATTTGACAAAGCATTTTATCTCAAGTAGCACCTCTCAAGAGATTAATGTGCTATTAGACCAAATGAACTAAATGAACATTTAAAAAAGTTTTAACTGTGTGCCAGTTACTTTTAATTAAATCACAGAAAACATGAGGAAGTTACCCAGAAATATCTGGAATACTACAGAGGGAAAGATTTCATAGGCAAAAAGTTGTTGGCCTTAAACAACTTTCAGTACTCCAAGACAATTATAATTCATAGATAATAGTTTGTTTGTTTTTATACTAAGAGTCCTAAGGTATGAAGGGTTTTCAGTACTCATGGCACCTCCCAAAACAAATGAACACTGAGTACTGGGGTACCACTGTAATGTTAAAGATATTTTTTTTTATTAAATGTATTGTTGGTATCCTGGAAAATCTATTTGGAATGTATAAATGGTCTTCAAACCTATGATGGAAATATGACCAACAAGAAGGGCATTTTATCATGCCTGTTGGACATATAAAGAAGCCAGAAAATGTGGACAATGTACAATAATACAGAAGACTTTAAAGACTCATATACAATTAAGAATAGAGACTTTTCCTTTGCGATTGACAGACAAGTACCTGGAAAATAAAATGGGAGACTTTATTTTCCATGCAAACTGTGTCTATTCTGTGCAAGGTTGAAAAATCAGACTTTACACATAATAGAGGAATGGATAGTGAACATGATGAAACTTGCTGACATGGCTGAACTGATGGCTTTAATTAAAGATAGGACAGTATCTAAATTTAATGATGATTGTGTGAATTAGAAAAAAAATAATGTTATGATTATGGTTTTGAGGATTAGAATAAACATTATAAAAGAATTTTAAATTTAAATACTAAATATTACCATTTTACATACCTCAATTGAATATATTTCCTAGGATAAATTGATGAGAATTCCAAGGTGAGAATGGGTGTTGTTCTTACTTGAACACCATTTCTCTGGATAGTGGGATTAGCAGTCACATTGGGTACAGCTCCATCTGATATCCAATAGGACTGAGTCTGCTGAAACCTAACTCCTCTTCCACCCTCTCGCCAGCTTTGTAGATGAGGATGATGGAGAGCTGAGCTGCCACACAGAAAGGAAGAGGTGGAGGAGCCCAGAAAACTATCCCTACCACCCAGGATTATTTGACGGACAGAGGTCGGGGGTGACTGCTGGTCCCACTATCCAGAGAAATAGTGTTCAGGTAAGAACAACACCCATTCTCCTGGACTGTGGGACCGGCAGTCACATTGGGACATGCCAAAGCAGAGGGCCAGAACTTGGCGGACAGCACTTGTTGTAGGACCCTATGGCCAAAGGTAGCTTCTGCTGAGGTGTACCAATCCAATTTGTAATGGCGAATGAAAGGAGAGGGAGACGCCCAAGTGGCAGCCTGACAAACATCTTCTAAAGAAGCCTGAGTAGCCCAAGCAGCCGATATAGCAGCACTTCAAGTGGAGTGGGCAATGACCTGTCTAGGGACTGGAAGGACCTGGGAAATATCCCAAGTAGGATAGCAGTGATGACAGGAGGGCAGAGGTAATAGGCCCCCCATAGAATTTGTCGGATGAGGAACCAACAAGAAAGGGAGTGTTAAGAGCCACATGTCAGGATAGAAGAAATAGCCACCACTTTGTGGTGTAGAATATTCAGAGCCAAATGCTTCTAGCATAGTGATGACTTCTGGAGGAATGTCTTTCAGTCTTAGCAGTTCCTGCTCAATTGCCAGGTGGTCAACTGAAGCCAATCTGGAGTCAGGTTTATCAGTGACAAGGCTGAGAGATGCCTTGTGGTGAGGAAGCCTCCAAGATTGTGTGACTGACAGATTCCTCAAGTCCGCAAACCAGGATCAGTGAGGCCAGTGGGGGGCTAACATGATAACTTCTGCACCCTCCTCGAAGATCTTCTGGAGGACTCTGGGTATCAACGGAAGAGGCGGGAATGCATACAGGTGACTCCGAGGCCAAGGAATCCATAGGGTGTCCACACATTCTGCCTCTGGAGTAGGATATCTGGCAAAGAATTGGGGTAGTTGGTCTTTGGACTCGTTGGTGAAAAGATCGACAATGGGTGTTCTGAAGATGTTGGTCATCTGGAGAAAAAGATCTGGATGAAGACTCCATTCCGTCTGATCCACCTGAGACCTGCTGAGCCAATTGATCTGGATGTTCAGCTTGCCCAATATATGTTCCACTCAAATGGAGCTCAGGTCATCCTCCACCCAGAGACTGAGGAGCTCGGCCTTCTGCATCAGATGATGAGATTGGGTGCCTCCCCGTCTGTTGACATGAACTTTGGTGGTGATGTAATCTCTTAGGATCATGACATCCTGACCGACCACCTTGTCATGAAAGGCAAAGAGGGCTAGATGAACAGCTCGAAGTTCTAGCCAATTGATGTTGTGGTGTAGGTCATTGGCTGACCCAGACCTTGTGCCATGTCAGACTCCAGATGGGCCCCCAGCCTTGGAGACTGGCGTCCATCATAAGGACAATCTGGTGATGCTCTCTGAATTCCCAACCCTCAAGAATTGCTGGAGAGTTCCACCATCAAAGGGAATGATGAAACTCTGGAATGATGCAGATCCGGAATGGAGAAGTGGCCCAATGAGCCCTCTGAGGAGTAAGGAAGGTCCATTGCACTGCTCTGCAATGTAGAATGATACCGATGCATGGCACCAACTTCCCCAGAAGTTGATAAAGTTGGTATAGGGATGACTGAGGGATCCGCTCGTACTCTTCACACTAATTCCTGTGTAGACTGGATATGTGGTCTTGGGAAAGAAAGACCTCACTCTCAATGGTTTCAATTATTGCTCCCAGGTGTTGAATGTGCATAGTCAGGGAGAGATGGCTCTTGGAGTGATTGATTGAAAATCCATGGTCCCTGAGAGTCCCCAGGGCTACATTGATGTCCTGGAAAACAGAGGGAAGAGATAAAGGGAGAATGAGAAGATTGTCGAGGTAAAATAGGACCCGTAAAAGGATTGACCAGAGATGCAATAGCTGATATAAGCTTGGTAAACACCTGAAGGGCCAATGAAAGGCCAAATAGAAGGGCACATTATTGGTAGTGATGGTCCACATGACAGAAAGGGATAAAACTTCTGTGATCTGGATAAATAGGAACATGGAGGTAAGACTTAGTAAGATCCACTGATGAAAGAAGGTCGCCCTCCCTGACACTCTCCAAGATGGTCTGGAGGGACTGCATCTTGAACCACCTGTAAATAATTTGGTGGTTCAATGACTTGAGATCAAGAATTGCTCTCCAGCCCCCCAAAGATTTCTGAACCAAGAACAGGCGAGAATAAAAGCTTTGTCTGTGTTGCTCTTGTGGAACCCACTGAATGTCCCGAATGTCTAAGAGATGTTAGATTGCAGTTTCCATCAGGAGCAATTGAGTGCAGTCACTAGACAGAGGATATTGCACAAACCAGTTCAGGGGATTGGAGAAGAATTCCAGGGATAGGCCCGACCTGACCATCTCCCTGACCCAAGCATCCAAGATGGTAACCTCCCACTGGTCGGCAAAAAGGCATGGCTGGCCCCCTATGGGAGGTTCAAATGAGCAGTTAACATGAGCGTCGGATGGGGTGCCCCCTGTCACCATGAAAAGGCCACTTGGAGGATGTTCTCTGACCTTGACCGCTCTGTCTATCCTGCTGTTTGTTCTGTCACTGCTGAAATGGTTGTGGAGAATAGAACAATGTAGTTGAATAATATTGAAAGGAATGGTAATAGGGTGCCGGCCTGGATTCTGATTTCTGAGTCATATGAGGTAGGATCTTGTGCTTGTCCTTCAATTCTATAAGAAGAGGTTCCATGGGATCTCCAAATAACTTGCCACCTTTGAAAGGTGAAGAAGCCAGATGCCATTTGTGTTTGACATCGGCCTTCCAGTTGCAGAGCCATAAAAGCTGGTGATAAATGATAGTACCCCCATAGCAGCGAATCTGGAAGCATTGAGAGTCCCATCCACTGAAAACTCAAGGGCTGCAACCAACTTGTTGAGATCCTGATGAGACCTGGCATTCAAAACAGGTAAGCCTAGCAGTAGCAAGGCCATCCCCATCTGGAGATAGATTCACTGGGGGAAGAGGGTTTGCCAGAGAAGGATCCTAAGGGGAATAATGTTCTGCCACAACTATGATTGAAGAAGATGGTGGTCTCTGATCCCTCTTGTTGGAACTCCTAATGGCCTTCTCAATCTCCCGCTCTATGGCCCAATTACATTTACTAGCCTCCTTTTCAGCTTTCTTAGATGGCTTACTGGTGGCAGAAGAAGTCTTTTCTCTTTTAGAAGGGGCAGCCTGAGATGAACCTGAGGGATCCTGATCTGCAAGGTGCCTTGCTTCATCTTTGTTATGTTGATCCGATTGTTTGGAAGCCATTAGTGATGGGAAATAATTAATGTAGGTATAAACCTGCCACAGGGGCCTGAATGTCCTGGGGACCAGCCAGTTCTAAGACTCCCAAAAGAAATTAGGTTAAATTAGCAGGGCTTTTAGAAGGAACAATCTTACCCTGAGATGGCCGGAATGGAGCATAGCAGGCCAGAAGGTGCTAAGGAACCAATTGAGCACCAGGCAGGAGATGAGAGGCCTCTGGATCTCAACTGCAGCAGGCGGGAATGGTATTTGATGAAACAGTGACGCAGCCCCGGTGATCTGTTGGCTGACAGAATCACCACCTCAAGTGCCTTGAGGCCGGAATGAGAAGCCGTTCAAAGATGAAGTATCCGGAACGGCTTACATTTCTTCAGCTGGAAAGTGCAGCTATAAACAGGGCCAGATGGACACGTGGTGAGAAAACCAAAAGTAGACACTCACTGAGAGGCTGTTGAGATTAGCAGGATGGAAAAAGCTGATCAGATAGCTGAAAATCAAGCCACCCATCAAGCAGATGGGATGAAGGGAAATCCCCCTCAATACCCAGAGAATCTAGGTTCTGAAAATCCTAATAAATTTGGAAATGTATTGGTTGAATGGGCAGCTCAGCAAAGAAATGTCTGTCCAATTCAGACAGAGTCTAAAAAGCTAGCGAAAGGGCAGAAGAGGAGGAGTTAAGTTTCAGCAGGCTCGGTCCTATTGGATCTCAGACAGAGCTGTACTCAACATGACTGCCAATCCAGGAGAATGTCTAATATTTTCAGAACTCATAAAGTTCTAAGGAAACAATTCTACTTCATAAATGCAAATGATGGATCTTGAAAAGTGTAGTACAGATTCTGCTGCTTTGCCTCTTGACATTCTTGTATAATGCATTCTATCATTCATGTTCCACGGAATGACAAAGAAAGGGTCAGATGGAAGCCACTAGTAATCAGTTGTTAGGAATTTACACTTGCATTGCTGGTATATACAGTGCCTTTTATAAACTCTGTGGGAACTATGAAGTCCACATATCTTCTGGATAGAGTACATTTAATTATTTATAGGATTGGTATGGAAATGGCCAGTGAAAGTTGCTCCAAAATCTAGGCAAACTTGAAATAAAGTAAATTTGTCAGTTCTTTGAGATACCAGAATCCAAACTGAAAAAGAGGTTCCTCTTATTATGACACCGAGACCATTAAGTCTCTTGTGTATGAGAGATAAATACCATAGAAACAATTAGATCTCTCTATTTTCCCTCTTTTCCAGCAGAATTTGGCAGTGGAACCCAAAATGAGCTACAGTGAGGTGTTCGGTGAGAAAAGGACCAAATATTTTTTAAGATTTCTTAAAACAAAAAAAAAATTAGTGAAAACATATTTTTACCTTTTCATGCCTCATCATGTCCCTTTGCTTTGCTCTGAACGAGGTCATGTGTCATTTACAAGCTTGTGTGACAGGACGGGAACACAGACCAAGGTGAGGAATGCATTGGCAGAAAACCGATTATGCTGCTGTCAGCGTTTAGCTAGCTGTCAGTAATTCTAGCCATGACTGCTCTTGTTCCTAGCACCCCAAGACAGAATGCTCTCACTCTATTAAGAGCATGTGAAATAAGGTAAGTTTCTTAGAGATACATACGCCAACTGGACTGTGCAAATCCTTCAAAAGAAGTGTTTTGGAAAGTGTGAGAGTAAACATGTGCTATAAAGTGCCTGTGCAGGACTGGAAGACATTGGGGCTTTAATGTTTCCAAAAAGAAGATCTGCAGAACTTTGAAAACCAGATCAGCTGTTCCTGCAGATGCATAAACCAATAAATACAAATGCTTGCTGGATTTGCCACTAAAAGATACTTAACAGTATTCTGAAAGAAAATGAAGAAGTTTGTATTCTGAAAAAAAAGGTAGTTTCTATAAGATTGACAAGTTTTTTTCCCCCTTCTGGTAATTCTCTAGCTAAATTAATCCTTAGTGATAACAGAAGGACCTGGTTTCATGGGTAGAGATAAAGTGACTCCCAACACAATTACCTGCCTGGCTACAGGGCCATTCAAAGCTTCAAGGGGGTGCTTTGCTTTGATGAAATTTCAACGAAAGTACAGTATCCCTTCTATCCAGCGAAGTGGAAAATATATAGCTTTTAAGTATGCCAAAAAGCCCTAACACTGAATCAAAGTAGCCATGGAAATAAAGGAACCCTGTCTCACTCCACCCTAACTCTACAAATTATCAGGGCTGACCATATAGATGGGTGTGCACATTGGTGATCATTTGCCATATTATGAACATTAAAGTGGGGTCACCACACTGATGTAGCATAGACATATAAGATACAACAAGTGTTTGTTCTAAATTACAGACTAGGTGTTCTAGCTCAGTTGGTTTATTTAGCTTGATTATTTTCCACAGTTTTTTAAAAAAATAAGCCTCCATCTTTTTGTATTTGCATTTCCATTTGCAGAGAGAGAGAGAGAAACAACAACCAGCTGACATTTTTTCAAGCTAAGCTAAGGAGAGATGAATGTTTTGAAAAGACATTTTCAAAATGTCCATATTCTACATGCTATAGAATAACTTTAAAGAATTATATCATATGGTATCCCTCTTTTCAAAACAATTCATTATGAGCTATCTGTTGGAGTGGTAAGCTAAATCCTGGGTATTCCTTCCTTTAAAAAAAAAAGATTGCATTTTTGTCAGTATTGTTGCTTTCAAATTATTTCCCGCCTACAGAAGTATAACAAAAGGTTCTTCTTACATTTCAGTGTAATAGAACACAGTTGAGAAAGGGAAACAAAGTCTATTTGGTATGCTTTTTTTAATGGGAAAAACTTCAAAATCTACGGCTGTCATGCCTGTGCTGGAGTCTGATTCGGAGGAGGAGGAGATGGATCAGATGGCAGAGGGAGGTGAGAGAGAGTTGGGGGGTGCAGACGAGCAGGCTATGGCAGAGC
>JANHFP010003121.1:17332-27972 GCA_032468135.1 Calamaria suluensis | reverse complement strand
GCTCCAACACTGGAAGTTTTTAAGAAGATGTTGGGTAACCATTTGTCTAAAGAGGTGTAGGTTTTCCTGCCTGGGCAGGGGGTTGGACTAGAAGACCTCCAAGGACCCTTCCAACTCTTATTCTTATTCTAAAACCTACCAAATCACAGCTAGGCCTAGGTCAATAAAATTGAGGCCTTTATCTTTTACTTGGGCAAGCCAGTCCTGTACGCTGTTATTGACTCTGACAAAAGCTGCTCTCCTGCTGTTTGCCTCCATGGGCATCTTTATGCTATTTCCTTGGAATTAATACTAACATTGATTTGCTAGGGCCATCTTCCTGGATGTTTTTTTAGCTTCCAAACCTAGGCTGAGTATTCCCTGCAGGTCTTCCACCCAAGTACGGCTAGTTCTTGACTTATGACCATTTCTTGAGTGGGTTTCGCCCCATTTTTAAGACCTTCCTTGACACAGATGTAAAGTGTACCAGTGCAGTTGATAAAAGTTAGTAACTTTGCTGTTAAGTGAATCCGGCTTCCCCTTTGACTTTGCTTGAGAGCACACTGAATTTTGATCACAGGATCAATGGAAATGCTTCCAAGGTCATACATGTGAAAAATGCTCACAAGTCACCTTTTTCAGTGCCGTTGTAACTTTGAATGTTCAATAAATGAACTGCTGAAAGTCGAGGACTACCTGTACTGATTAGGCACAATCCTGCTGAATTTATAATCCCAAGAGAAAGTCACCCAGTTCCTGATGCCAACTAGATGTCCTCTTTCCCCAATCAAATATGCTTTTCAAATATGCTGCTACTTCAAAGGCCACTGTGTAAAATCTGATGTGCCACAAATTTTAAGGCTTCTATTTAATATTTAGAACTCAGAGTAACTTTACTGTCACTTTGAATGTACACTAAGTGGCATACGTTAAAATGAAATTTTGTTGTATACAGCTCTCAAAAGATCACCACCTCCAATATACACTACATAAATATGACAAAATATATACAAAATCATCCATATATGCACATATATTATATGACACGGAGAAACAACACAGTGGAGTTAAATTTAAATTAAAAATGCAGAAATTACTGGATACTCAACATAGTTTTTAAAATATTTATTACCTCTGGCCTTCTTTCAAGTGCTTCTTTAATTATAGGATGCAACTCTTCTATTAATTCCCTGTGTAATAATTACAGATCAGTTTGGTAATACTTTAAATTCAACAGTTGTATTTCTAAATATTACATGCATAAATAATTAAATATCAACCTCATGGTTTTTGTCTGTCTGTCTGACACACACATCCACTTTGACTTATGGTTATAAGTGGACACACGTCCACTTATAACCATAGAAAAGTATAATTTTAAGTAGAGTTGTGTAATTTACTAATAGTATACAACAGGCATTATAATCTCCGCCAGCAAACAACATATTCAATTTTCCCCCAAAGTATACATTTTTCATAAGAAATACATAGCAGAAGAATATTTAAATAACAACTTTAAAAACTAACGATTCCAGCATTTTGTTAGCGGCCATCAGATTGGGTGAGGTCATCCACTGGTAAAGTGGTGGGATTTTGTGACACATATTGCTTGCCTTTAGTTTTCCAGATCCTTATGCCTCACTTCCTCAAATACCTCTCATAATATATCCTTGCTCCATCCAGTTTGGTTTGCAGTCCTTGATATATCACACAAAGCCTGGAACAACCCATTAGGGGGTAGAAATTGAGCAGACTTTCTTTATGAAGGAAACTAGATGCTTTCTACTCTAGATATGGGGCCACAAGCAGGCTCTAAAGGACAAATGTTTGATTTCCCTCTTCTCCAAGCGCTACGACTAGTAATATTCACTAGAAGGAACGGTAAGATTACTGTACAGGAATTCAAGAAATGAAAAAAAAAGCGGTTTTCTTCATTTTTATGATGAAAGGGATTGAAAACGTATCTCTTTAAATAAAAGTGGATACTAAAAAAAAAAGCTGACTGTTTTTATAATTGCCAATGTTTCTTAACAATGTGGAAAGAAACTCCCACAATGCATAATTCTTGAATAAGAAATATGATGGGATCAAAAGGGGGTAGGTTGTGTTGATAGGCGATATGACTCGGCCACCAGAAATTTCCATCAAATATAGGGTTTATTGCTCTGTTTATTATTTGTATTTATTTGCATACTATGTATGCAAAACAACAAGATTAGTTTTACGAAAGGATGGGATTGTTGTGCTTTATTTTCTTCCAAGCCAGCAGGAAAAATAGATACTTTTAAAACATTTACCTAAAAGCCCCTGGGCTTGTTCTGCCGAGGCCGAGCACAAGGGATTCTGTAATTTCCATGCTCTCAGAGCGCATCATTGGAACAATGTGCTTAAACAAGGATGAAGGGGATGGTGCACCAATTATCTGGAAACAAAACAAAACAAAAAGGTAACCACTTAGTATCCTAGTCAGATTGATGTTAGGCTGAACAGTAATAATGCTTAAGAAATTAAAGACAGGGAGGAAGAATTAAAAAGCATCCCTGCACATACAAAGTTATTTCAAAGTTATTTCACAAGTTATTTGAATGTTACAAACATATCTGGTATTTCCAACGTTTGCTCTATTTCACTATGTTAAATGGTTCAGCACAGCAGAACCCAATCAAGATGATTGACGTCGTGACAATGTAGGAAAACTTGCTCTATGTTTTTCCTGGTACCATATCAATCAGTCAAGCCCAGTGAAGAAATTATTTTCTTTCCAAAAGCTAAACATTATTATGACATGCTGAGTTTGTTAGTTGATCCATATTTTATGAAGACGTGTGTGGAATCGTGGTGCCATAAAACATTTCAATAAACACTTCCTCCAAAATCTTCAGCTTCAAATATTTTTCTTAAACAGCTTTTGATAGGAATCTGAAACCCAGAAAATTATCTATTTTTGCATCCAGCTATACTTCTTTTCATAACCTTTTACATTAAAGAGGCGACGTATGTATGTATTTCACTGATTCTAATTGCCTCATGTTTTTAACCAAATTCTATATTGTGGAAAATGACATCACATGAATTCGGTTTTCATTTTCATTCAGTTACAAAAAATATTTCAGAAAACTGCTTTTAGTTCACGTCTTAGAAAAAAAAAGTTCATTTTCCTCAGCATATACTCAATCCCATCCATCAAGCGAAGAGAATCCTTATAGATGCTGCCTCCACTTTAAACTCACACATAACTGCAAAAGGCATATGCAGAGTGACTGGATATTAGGAAGAATGTCAATCATCCCTCTCCTATTGGTGCAGGGTTTTGATGCACTTAAAATCTAGCCTCAAGCAAAGGGAGGGAACTGGAAGAGGTTTGGGAGATGTACTCCAATACCTGTTTGCAATGCCTATTGGTATTCAATGATACACACAAAAATAGTCAAGGTGAAAGAAGAGACTAACTAGCCTTATTAGGATTCCCCTTGCGTAACTGTTGCACTTCAAATGAATTGCAATGATTGTAACAACGGAAGCTCCACAAATTACTATGCCCCTAGACTTCTCACTATTTAGAGATGGATTTGTAGCTCCCGCAGGGGTGAAATCCAGCAGGTTCTTGCTGCTTTGCATGCTCTGTGCATGCATGGAGCGCACATGCATGCAAAGGGCGCATGGCAATCTTGGGACTGCAGAACCAGTAATAAAGATAAGTAGAACCCACCCCATGCCCCAGGTTGGTGAGGGAGATGCTAGGAGGTAGGGTGCACACTATGCACAAGAGTCTGTCTGTCTCTCTCTCTCTCATGATTTATTGCTCGTTGTTTATATCTTATGATCTATGATTTATCACTTTGTTGTTTGTATGTGAGCTTGTGCACCACAAATTCCTTGTGTTTCCAATCATACTTTGCCAATAAAGAATACTCTATTCTTTTTTTATACGCTTTTAAGCCGTAAACTGTCCAGAGTCATTCTGTAAGTGAGACGGACAGTACCTAAATTTGATAAATAAAATAAATAAAATCATGGGATTCATCTTTGACTATTTCCTCTCCAAAGACCAGCTTACTGGAGAACTTGTGCATCCAAACAGTAACTCATTCATTTCTAATACAATTTGGAGCTTCACTAACAAAACTGACAGCTTAACTGGCAGCCAAATGGAATGAGCTTAAAACCAAAGCCCTGGGGAGTCTTTTATTTTATAAGGTCAAATAAACATGACAGAATGAGATTTCAAAGAAGAAGAAAAATTCAAGCATCATTTTACAGGGAAACCACATATAGTAAACAATTTCTATGAAGAAAAGTGGGACTTTAAAACATTGTAGCTCTCCCTACACTAAGCTTTCCCTACGCTGACAAGTAAATCTTTTGATTTTGAAAAGCTGCGGGGAAAGACACTGGCTTTGTGAATTTGATTTCCAATAACTGAACAAGAAAATGAGACGCAATAACCGTATAATTCTTGTGACACCTCAACAAGGAGAGAAGAAATCCAAACTGCATAAGATTAAAGAACAGAAATGTCAACTGCTTAATGCACTGGGAGGAACATACTTTTGAATCAATGCCATAGCCGCTATCGGGAGTAGACGCCAGCGTCTCAGGAGGGGAGCATCTGACGGAACCTGTGGATGCAGAAGAGGGCGTAGACATTGTGGCACTGCAACAAAGAATCAGGTAGTTTCTCCAGAGCCCAATGTAGGAATCACTGCTGATGGCAGTATTGACTTTCTTGGCATTCACAGGGCTGCTGTTGGGGGGGGGGGGAGAAAAAGAATGAAGAGTTTGAGGAAGAAAATGTTGTAATGGATTGAATATTTAAGATTAAACGAGGCTCAATGTTTAAGCAAAAATATCACAATCAAGGTTTATGTCTATTTCATTCATTCATTCATTCATTCATTCATTGAATCTATATTGCTGCCTATTTGCCCATGGAGACTCAAGGCGGCTTACAGAATATAAAACCACATTTCAAACAATGAATACTAACAAAAAGGATCAGATAAATTAATATAGTACAACGTAACAAAGTCGTGTGCCACATAATGGGCTCCATCCCCATGCTGGCAGAACCAGGTCTTCAGTGCCTTCCAGAAGAGTGCTAGAGTAGGGGCCATTCTAATCTCAGGGGGAATGATGTTCCAGAGAGAGGGAGCCACCAGGGGTATCTCCCTCAGGGATGGGACCTGCAACAACCTCCCCGCTCTATATCTCCCCGGGTAGACGAGACCTGCAAGAGACGGTCCCTCAGATAACCTGATCCCAAGCCATGAAGGGCTTTAAAGGTGACAACCAGGACCTTGAATTGCACCCGGAAGCAAGTCGGTAACAAATGCAGCTCCCACAGGAGAGGTGATACATGTGCACACCGGGGTCTTCACAAAACCATGTTGTGGCATTTTGCACAAACTGGAGCTTCCGGATGCTCTTCAAGGGCAGCCCCATGTAGAGCGCATTGCAGCAGTCAAGGCGGGAAGTGACTAGGGCAGTGATGGCAAACGTTTTTGCCATTGTGTGCCAAAAGCAGTGGGAATGCAGTGGGAGAGGTCGCCTGCATGCCCACACCAAGAAGTCCATGCAACACCCCCCTGCATATGCCCCCCCCCCTTTTGGCACGCGATGGCATGGTAGGGCTGTTTTTGCTCTCCACTGGTTCCAGGGTTTCTCTAGGAGTCTTGGGAGGGCAAAATGGGCTTCCCCACCGACCAAAGGCCCTCCAGAGGCCAAATATGGTCTGTTTCCTGACTTCCAGAGCTGTGTTTGCGTGCAGATCAATATGGCTCTGTGTGCCACCTGTGGGTTTGCCATCACTGGACTAGGGCATGAGTGACTGTTGAGTAGGGCCTATTGGTCCAGGAAAGGGCGCAACTGGTGCACCACCCGCAGTTCCGCAAGGCCCTCCTGGCCACAACCGCCACCTGCTCTTTGATCAGGAGTCGTGAGTCCAGGAAAACCCCTAGGCTACGCACAAGGTCTGTTTGGGGTAGTGCCACCCCATCCAAGGTCAAAGGTGACAATTCTCCCTGAGCCAGTGCACCCCAAACCCAGAGCCACTCAGTCTTGTAAGGGGGTTTAGTTTCAACTCACTGCTCCCCATTCAGCCTCTCTAGGCACTGGGAGAGGGAGGACACGGAATCACTTAACTCACCACCATGCCAATATATAGTACTACAATAATTACTCTGGTCTAGGAGGAAGTTTTAAAAGAATCTTTCTATTCTTAACATATTGTTTCTATTCCAAGGGAACAAGAAGGGTGGCTTATGACTTTCTCCGACTCCTAACTCAGGTAGTTGTTTAGTGCCCATTTGCACTTATAGTACTATTGATGGAAACTATTTTTATGGCTGATCGTTATATTTATGATTTTCGGAGGCCTGTAAAGCAAAGCTAAAGCACAGGTGCTGTTTCACGTAGTGAGTGCTTTGCAGTTGCTGGTCCCAAATTTTGGTTGCTAAATGAGGATTACCTGCATCATGTTCAGTTATAAAGTTGGTAATTTAAATTCAGCTTTGTCTATCAAAACAATATTAAAATTATGAATTGATAGCACTGCAAAAGTAATTTTGCTCTAGCATTCCACATTTTTTTTTAAAAAAAAGCCAAACCTACATTTGTTACCGAATTAAAATGTAATCTATTTTTTTCCAGCCTGTTTTTCTCCATATACATGAAAGTACTTCACTGTATGAAAGGGTGACTTACTTTATGTCAACCTGGGGAGACAACAGTTGCAGCCTGGTATAAGCAAACATCCAAGCATAGCTCACCGCGGTGGGACAGTGCTTTGGAAGGTTTTCCTGTTTCATCAAACTGGAAAGGCTAATAATCCAGGGGTCCTGACCTTGAGACACATGTGCAAATATCCATATATGTGACGGACTGATGACATCAAATTGGTGGCTGATAGGAGAAGAGCTCCAGTCAATTAATGTTTGTAAATCTATCGAACTGGGACAGTACAATAACATGGTCTGTGTATGGAAACAAAAATAAGATTCATTTAGCTCACCGAAAATGCTTTAAAAAATGTGGTATCTGAAGCTACGGGCACACATGAACTAAAGCTATACCCATTGCTTAATTGGAAGAACAAAAACTATAGTTGGAAAAAGATGAAAATATTCTTTTTAGGTAAATTCAGTCGGATCACAGTTTGCAGAGCAACGTGCAAGCTTTTCTTATGCTGCTCCCCTCCTCTCCAACACAAATGCTCCCTCTTCTTAGAATTTACTAATTGTAATTAGTAATCATATTAACATTAGCAGCGGTGACACATAGGAACTCAGGGGTTTTTCAAAGAAAAGAAGAAAAGGCTAGAAAGCTTTAATTTTACACAATTAAGGTATTGGTATCATTACATCTCTGATGGTGAGGACACAAATAAGTGTACAAAATAAGATTATTCTCTTAGACTTGGGGGAACATCTAGCTGTTTTAAAACAATTGTTCTTAATGTACTGACACTATAGAATGTTATCAATGCAGGTATGTCAGTAATGAATGAATTAGCCCTTCAGAAATAGCCCCATGCTGAAATGGCATAAAGAGAGGGGTGTGTGTGTGTTCCTTGCTAGAGTGATTGAAGGGATAAGAAGATTTCATCCGTGTGCTGTCAGTCCCTTTAGTCTTAGCTCTTATGCAAACTCTTTTCAATTGTAATTGTCTTTATGTTAACCAGTGCACTGTTTGTAGGCTTCCCAAATCATGGTGAGATGGGTTGCATATACATTTAATGAACAAAATGAAAGACGTATATAGCTATTGTTAGAACAGGCTAAGTAATGACTTACTAAATACAATTTTATTAAAATGTTTCGTGCTATCTATGCCAACAAAAATAACTCCTCAATTGTGAACCTGACCTTTCAAAACTAGTTAAATCCCAATTGCAGAGCCTGGCTTTCCACTCTAATTCCTTGTTTAGATTTGATATAACTTGCTCATTCCCCGAGTCATTCACAAGCTTTCATTTAAAGTGTGATTGAAACTTAAACTGCAATTTTCAAAGTATCTTCGGATTTCAGTTTGGATCAGGGGTGTCAAACTCGATTTCATTGACGGCCGCATCAGGGCTGTGTTTGACCTTGGGGGGCCGGGGTGGGTGTGGCCAACTCAAGGTCACTTGTTTTGGGGGTACCTGTAGGCCCGAGCGCTCTGCAAGCAAAAATGGGCTTGTGAGCTCAGTTTTCGGCTGCGACAGCCTCCTGCCACCCTTTGCCAGCGGAAATGTTTTTGCTGACAGAAGCACCACAGGCCAGATCTAAGCAGCCTGCAGGTCGGATCTGGTCCTGGCACCTCTGGTTTAGATGATAACAGCATACTTGAGGCATCTCTTTCCTGAGCTTGGATGATCTCTGCGTCTACTATAGCAGAAAGGTTCAACCCTCTCTAGAGTCTACAGCAGGGGTCTACAGCCTGTGAGCCATGAGGGGATTGTAAACGAGCCACGGAAATGGCTGGTGAGTGGCCACGCGCATCCTCACTTGTGTGAGCAGTGGGCAGGTGCATGATGCTCATGTGCTAAATTTAGGTGAGCAGCAGGCGTGCGTGCACGCTGCTCATGCATTCTTCCTTGAAAATGAGCAGCAACGGCTATTATATAGACATTATATAGGCTATTATATATTCTCTGTGGCAGGCCCGTCCCTCTGGAACGAGCTACCAGCTGCACCTTCCATCTTTTCGCCGGGAGCTGAAGACTCATCTCTTTCGCTTAGCTGGTCTGGGATAATAAGTAGGGGATTGGGGATATTTTAATATTTGATACTAGTTTTAATAATTTTAAATAGTTGTAGTTTTTAACTGCCAGGTTATAGTAATTTAATTATTTTTTAAGAACATTGTATATATGCTATTTTAAAACTCTGTCTGGCTGTACACCGCCCTGAGTCCGCAAGGAGAGGAGTGGTATATAAATCTAATAAATTATTATTAATTATTATTAAAAGACACCTGAATTTTCAGTTTTAAGTGAGGACTAGGGATAGCATTGAAGAAAAGCAAATATTCCAATTTATTTTGCCAAAAGAGTAAGCTGTCTCTTACTCAGCGTGATTATTTTATCTACCAGAAAGACAACCCTAAATTTCATACGTCATCAGCATCGTCCTTCAAACAATAGAGAAAGGAAGAAATATATTAAAAAATTGTCAACTTTCTCAACCTACAATTGCCAACTTTTGCAGTACCTTGCCCCCCATGCAATTGTGTTAGCGTTGTACTTGTATATGAAAGTATGTGGTTGAAACTACACTTTAATGATTAAAATTATTAATTGCCTGTAAAATAGACCACCATGTATAACATTACTTCCCTATGTGCATATAGTGATCATTCTCTCTTACTCACAGAAGCAAAGAGACTCTTCCCTCCTTCCAGAAGAAAACCAGTAAAATATAAGGAAAAAACAGCATGTTGAGATGGGGAAAGGGAAGGGATAGTTGCACTAGAAGGGAAATGAAGAGAAAGTGATGAACAAAACTGATGAGGTGAGAGCAAGAGGCAACTAAACAGGGGGGAAAAATACAGGAGAGAAAAGGAATGAGGCCGGGCGGGGCCCTTTCCATTTTTGATGCTATTTGCATCTCCCACCCATTAAACCATTGCCAGCAGCATCTACTATTTTCAATGTCTATGGAGATTCTCAGTCATCCAGGTCAGGATTGTCCCAAAGGTACTTTTTCAAAAGGCAACTGTACTTTTGCTTTTCGTTGAAGTCTTTTCTTCTCATCCAAGAAGCTGAAGAACTGAAGAAGCTTCTTGGATGAGAAGCAAGACTTCTTCAAGGAAAAACAAAGTCTAGTTGCCTCCTGAAAAAGCATCTTTGGGATTACAAATCTCAATGAACCCCAACTCTCCATTCATGTAATCATGTGAAAGGGTAAATATGACAATTATACTTAAAACACTTAGCTTAGGCTTAAATAGCTTAGCTTAGGCTTATAGGCTTTTTGAGATTTAAGAAGTAGTGTTCAATACTCATTTCAGTATGTAAAGGTAGACCTCAACTTACAACAGTCCATTTGGTGACCATTCAAAGTTACGACGGCACTAAAAAAAATGACTTATGACTGTTTTTCAGAGTTATGACCTTTGAAGCATTCCCATGATCATGTGATCAAAATTCAGGTGCTTGACAACTGGTTCATATTTATGACCGTTGTTGTGTCCCAAGGTCTTGTGATCCCCTTTTGTGACCTTCTGACAAGCAAAGTCAATGGGGAAACCAAATCCACTTAAGAACTGGGTTACTAACTCATCTGCTGCACTGATTCACTTAATAACTGAATCAAGAAAGGTCATACAGTGGAGCAAAGCTCACTTGACAAATGTCTCACTTAACAACTGAAATTTTAGGCTTAATTGTGGTGGTAATCAAGGACTACCTGTACAGGTTATACTGGTAGTTCTTAATTTACGACCACAATTGGGCCCAAAATTTCTGTTACTAAACAAGACAGTTAAGAAAGATGACCTCTGTTGCCACAGTTTACTGCACTGTCAATCAGTGCAGTAGTTATGTGATCTATTAAGAAAATCTGGCTTCCCCATTGACTTTGCTCCTCAAAAGCCCTCTGGGATGGTTACTGTCACGACCCAGCCCACAGCAATTAGCCCCAAATCAACCCCCAAGCAAAGACAAAGCAAACCAAAACCATTAC
>JANHFP010003116.1:296883-308310 GCA_032468135.1 Calamaria suluensis | reverse complement strand
ACATACATACATACATACATACATACATACATACATACATACATACATACATACATACATACATACATACATACTTGGCTCTTACCCGCTGTTCCAAGGCATGATTCAGTCAGCTTTCTACAACTGTCATATCACTATTTTTTTTCATGTGCTATTTTGAGTGCTATAATGTCACTTCTTTTCTTTTCTTCTTTTCTTATAAAAATGAAGGAGAAACTTACATTCTTCAGTTGCCAGATTATTCTCAGTGTTAAGCCCATTTCACTCATATGGGATTTTCAGAATTGTTCAAATTTTCCTTTGAAACTACTACAGTAAATAGCCCGTAAGTTGGAAGTGTGTTATCATATATGATAATTTTAAAATAATAGCAATGTCTTCAATATTTTTCTGGTTTCTATGTTTTGTACAATGAGTGTGGATCATAAAACACTTTAATGTTCCAGTTTATTACCAAAAACTATAAATTCCTGAACATGCTAAATGACAAGGGGAAATATTATTTTGTTGCCAGAGTTAGACAGAAATAACACAGAACTAGTTTTAAACTAATTTAAATGTGTAGTATAGACTATTACCCTGATAATAGGGAGCAAATGTAATGGTTAAATCCATGCATCTTGTCCTTTGTGATGGGCCCATATCTGTTGGGAACATAATTAAGCTAAACAGAGAAGGCAAGTGCTATGGGGTTTATGAAGAATGCACAATATACACGTAATATGTTTATATCCTACATTATACCCAGCCTTATTCAATATCTATTTTTGCCAAATATAAGAGATGTATAGTAACTAAGAAGGGACTACAAATGAATAGATGACCTTGCCCAATTGAGCCTATGAGATTGACCATACGGTAAAAATAGTTTAGTCTTAAATTAAATGAGGCAGTGCTATCCATTTGACTAGCTTCCAACCATCAAGTGAGAAAAAAACAGCCCTAGTTTTTACTAGAAGGAGAAAGAGAAATCTTTCTGCAATATCCACTTTCAAACAGTAACTGAAGTACATCTGTTTCATGCATGCTTGATTTTTCAGGAACATTTATTTATATACAGATGCAAGACAATCCTTGCATAGCTAACAACATGGAAATGTTACAGACTTCTCAATCCTTCCTACGTTTTCTTTCATCAGTTCCTCTGGAGTTGATTTCCTAGAAAAACCTCTACGGTTTTTTTTTTTTAAAAAATATGAGTGGGAAAACATTTTTGTGCTGATAGAGATAAGCCCTTAGAGAATGTTGCCAACTCCAAAACCTTCCCCGATTGCATATTGAGCCTTGGCCAAGAAAGTCCCATCAAGTTCATTTTCCATACCAGACTAGTAGTACTGATTTCACCATTCCGTATGTCCTTTCAGACATACATCCAGGGGAGTCACTTCTGCAATTTCAACAATCCATTCAACTGAAGAGGGATGGGCAGCTATATCTTTTTACTCCCATTCACTTGCACCAGCTAAAATCTTGCTGTTTATCTTGTTTTGAGCTAACCTATTGAGTAAAGTAAGAAAGAACTCTTCTTTCACCTTTCTCTCCTTGGTGTTTACACCTTTCAAATATTTGTAGGCTGTTATGGTCCGTTTAGCCAAGCTATACATATTTAGCTCCTGTAATCTCTCCTCATCAATCAATCTCTCCAACCTCTTAATAATCTGTGTTGCTCTTCCCTGGATTCCTTCTAATTTGTCAATTTCTCCTCTCTTGCTGGAGGATCGCCCAGAGTGGAATGTAATTTCTAAGCCCATCTTCAGAGAGCAGCATAGAGAACTATTACCTCCAGGCACAGAGACAGAACTGACTGGATATTGTCATACAAAGACACATCATTACATACATTTGACACTGGGGAATAGAACTGGAAAGGGCTTCTTTTTTTAAATATTCTCTGACAGTTGACAGACATTGAGCCAGAAGTAACCTAGCCCAATAAAGAGCAAAATAAAGTTTATGCAGGTATGTGAATATGTCTGTGTATGTCTCTCTGTGTATGTATGTATATATCATATCCATGGGATTATACATTTCAGGGGTGAAATGCTACCGGTTCGGACCAGTTTGGTAGAATGAGTAGCAGAGATTGGGGCTGGTTCGCAGAACTGGAAGTGATCGCTGACTGGCCATGCCCCCAAACCAATCCACAGCCCTGCCATGCCTGCCTGCCTTCCCGGTGTCCCCGTGGCCAGCTTGTGAAGGCAGGCAAGCAGAAGACAACGCAGAAGGCAGGCAAGTATGGCACGGCTTTTGGAATGGGAGATAGCAACCTAATTCCTTCTCTGCAGCTCTGCCATGCTTGCCTGCCTTCCGCACTGCCTTTTTCTGCAGCATTCCCCTCCCCTCTCAGGGGAGGTCTGCCTTTGCAGAAACCAGGCGGGCGGTTTGTAGGGAGGATTAATGCGGGGGGATGCTCAGCCCTCCAGGCTGGAGAGTGGGGCAAGAGAATGCTCCAAAATTAGCTTGGGCAGAATGACATGAGTGACTTGCATGATGTCAACTTGGCCACGCCTACCAAGCCACGCCCAAGCCACGCCCATAGAACCGATGGCAACAATTTTTAGATTTCATCCCTGGTATATATAGACATTAGGATAGCATGTACATATCACTGAAGAGGAGACCAATTGGCAAATTCCAAATGCTGATTTATGCATATCTGCAAATGTTAAAAGAATTACTGGAATTCAATTAGTATTAAAATGCAGCTTAGTATAGCAGCAGGAGCTTTGATCAGGTGACATTTTCTGTCCAGATGCTACTGAACTGTACAATTGTTTCAGGGCATCTGCTTTTCTCACATTTTTTTAAAGATGTCTTATCTTTAAATTGGACACAGACTGGTCAACATTTCAAAAAGAAGGCTGGCCCCTATATAGATCCAGATTCGTGACCAATCTTGAAGAAATACCGACACATTCCACAAAAAAATCAAGAGCAATCACCGATTGGACAGAGGCCAATTTTTCTTTTTCCTAAAAATAGAAAGGTGCTGTGGTGGCAGCAATAGCTGCGCTGTGCAAAAATAATTAGTCATGCCTAAATTGTGAGTAACTGTGTAAAAATTATGAACACAGATTCTGCCCTCGGGGTTACAATCTCAAGGCAGAGACATGACACACAGAAAAGAAAGAAGAGCTGATCTAGGAACCCAGGATATGAGTAGTGATTTAAATGTGTCAATGCAGGGATTTTTCTTCCTCTCCTCACTCAAAAAACTGCTGCTGCTGCTGAATCCCAAGATGGTCCATGACAATTCGCCACGACCAACTCACTGCACGACAACTCACCGTGGGAAAACGCACTGTGGGACAAGTTACACTAATATTAAAGAAAGAGTACAATAGAAACTGGGGGAAAAAAACCGAAACACCCACAAAAACTGAAATAATTAATAATAATCCAAACGATTTACGAATGCGCAGAAGCGGATACATTGACGATACAAATTTAAAAAAAGGAAAATTCACTACATTATAAAACATGGCAAAAATGGTATGATTGGGTAGAAGCCAAGTGTGAAACATAATAAGATTTAGGGATTTAATTTGAGAGAACTTGACTGAAGGTAAGAGTATAAGACAAGGACCATTGATTTTATGGGATGGGTATGTATACTCCTTTTAACCAATAAGATTATTTCACCATATTTGTGTGTTTTTTATGTTTTTTTTTTCTATTTTGTACTGTCTTTTTAAAACTTTTGAAATTTAATAAAAAATATTTAAAAATAATAAAGAAAGAGAATAGAATCATTAAAGAAAGGATGCAAAAGGAGGGACAAAATGAAATGCGAACGGCAAAAATTAAAATATTTTTAATTTATTTTAAATAATTAAAATAGAAATGTTAAATTGTTCCCACAGCAAGCTTCCCCATGGTGAATTGTCCTTCAACAAGTTGGCTGTGGCAAATTGTCCCATTCTACCCAGGACAAGGGCCAGTTGGCTAGTAGGTCACTGAGGATGTGCACCTCTGAACTTGCTGTACTTCTAAACCCATGCAAATTTTGTCTGACCGTGTGTGTGTGCCTGTGTGTGTCTGTGTAGACCATGGGAAATTTAGGCTAATGCATCACATAATGTCCCCTTCAACACTCTGAAAAGCTATTATCTGGCTCCAACCGCGAGGTTTTCCTTCCTGCCATGTCTCTTTGAAGTTTGTAATCAAAAATATATTGTTTCCATGCAACAGATACAGTTCTTAGCCTAAGAATGGACAGAGCAGGAAGAATGATATTTATAGGAAAGGGTACTGATGGAGCAAAACAACTCCTTAAGATATCCTTCTCCAGTGTCGATGCCCTCAAGATGAAAAGGTGCTTTTTCAAGAGGCAACTGGACTTTCTGGTTTTTCTTTGAAGACTTTTCGCTTCTCATCCAAGAAGCTTCTTCAGTTCTGTCTGGATGGTGCAGAATGGAAGGATTTATACTCCTTGCAGGCAGTTGCATTATTTTAACGACTCACGTTAAAGAATCTAGAGCCTCAAACTATGTATCAAAACCTCAGGAAAGACCTTAAGTTTCTTCTGAAACTCAATCAGATTCATTCAGCACCTGGGGCAGACAATCATATAGATTCTTCCTCCCTCTGGTGGGAAACAATCATGGAAAACTCCAGGGTCAATAGGGAACAAAGGACCGATGGAACACATCCCAACCACAGATTTCACTATTACTGTCCTGAGACAAAAATCAGCTCTAGCATAGAACTAACACAAATGAGTTCAGTCCTTCCAGGTCCATGGTTGAGATGTTAACCATAAACTCCATAGTATCCTCCAACTTCATATCCAAAGAAGGTTAGTTGGAGTCCCCTAAACCATAAACCTGGGAAGCTTCATTCCCAACCAATCAGGTACATACTGAGCATCATAAAGAAGGCTACTAAAGAGATGGCACAGTTGTTAATGTTGGGATTTAGCAGACCTCTGTTGGAGGAACGAGCACAGAGGAAGAGGTGTGGTGGGAGAGGATTGAGTTACAGATAAAAGACACAACACAGTTGGTTCTAAAATTATAGATATATTTTAACACAGATTATTTACAATACAATAGCTTTCAAACTCTATAAAGCAATGCATTTCATCATGCATAAGCATAAACCATAATGAAGCATAACATAAGCTTATATAGCAAGCAATCATAACAAGCTATAATACATAATAATATACGGTATGTTACAAGCAAGACACCAGCAAGGCAAATGGCAAAATATCAGCATAGCCATGAAATAGCTAGCCAGCCATCAGCATAGCCACAAAATAGCTAGCCACTGTAGCAAGCCTTCTTTCCTGCTTATAAAGCACCAACCCATAATTAGAGTAATTACAGGTTGCTTCAGCTTCAGCTTAAAGGCATATAACAAACTAGCATTCAGAGTTCCATAGACTCAACAACAGTAGCTGAATTTGACTTCTAGAGCACAATTTCAATCTCACGCTTATCAGTGGAGTAGCACACCTGACAAGCACTTGACTTTCCTGGATAACCATAACTACTCCACTGCTGCTACACTGTGTCACCTTTGAAACCCACATGAACACATTTCTTACAAGAGAAGTTTCCCTCCGTGCCCCATCAGGTCTGTGTTACACATACATTTGACTCTCTCAAATGTATGTATATGCTTACCTATCAGGACTTTTACCAACTTCTTTGAACAAGTATATAAATGTTTATAGCTTGGCACTCTTCAGATACATTCAATTATCACCCTCACCTGGCTTTACTTTATAAAGAATAAATGTATAAAAGTGTGATTATATTATTGAGTACTACATTAAATAAGAGGTATCCAGTAAAAAGGCAATTAATATACTAAACCCTCATTACGGTAAATATCCCTTTTGTCCGAAGGTGAATCAGGCTTTGAAAAATAAAGCTAATTATACATCCAATAACTGAGTGTGCAGGTTGCATAGCAGCGATCATCAGGCATTAGATAGAAGTAAAAGAGCATGCTCTATTATGGCAGGATACATATCGCCTGTCAGTCATCTTAGCAATCAGTTTAGTCTGTTTTTGCTACTTAAAACTAGAATGAAATCTATTCCCTATCGGGCCAATTTTGTCCAAATAGCAGTTACATAGTCTGGAACACTTCTATAAAGCACCATTTATAATGATTGCACTATATAACAATGAGATATAGCTTTATTAATAGCTATAATAAATGAGGTTGGTGGAAGAAGGAGTTAAGAAAGTAATTTGTCAAAGGAGAGCCAAACAGATGCAATAACCCCTAGATCTGTAGATGAAATAGAAAGCATCTTGCCTGACTTACAGCCATATGTACAAAAGATGGATGGAAAGAGAGGCTAAAGTATCACTGCCCCATCTGCACACATGCACAGCTGATCAAAGGCAAACAAATTAATCACAATAGATATACGGTAATTTCTGCCGGGATCTTTAGGGAACAACACACTATTCCCATGTCTAAATAAAAATACACGAAAGTATATCCATGCTGCATTTTACAAATTTTAACACAGAGATTCTGCACACACACACACCCAAAAAAAAGTTTCATCCAAAGCATGTTCTCCCAATTTTGTGCCCTCCACAGCATGTTCTCAATTTAACAAATCTGGGGAATTACGGATTAGGAAAGGCTCTGATTTTTATAACCTGAAAGAGGATAGTCATTTTCTTTTCTTTTTTTCATTCAATTTCAATATGAATTTCATATCTTATTCCTATGTATTTAAGTTAAAATATGTTGGCTATATAATGTTGCCACAGCTCAATGGAAGAAGAATGAGAGGTGGCAGCAACCATGATATCCAGATAACAAGATATTTAGAAAGTTCCAAGTTAAGTAGTGCTGACTTTGGAATATATATTGTAGAAGAATAGGGAATCAATAGATGCTTCAAAGTAGTACCTGGCAACAGGCTTTCAACAATGTATATTTTGTTGCAAGGGTCATCTAGTTCTGAACGCTTCCATATACAACTGTTACTTTGATACAGCATACAAACAACTATTCAGCACAAAAGTATTACAAAATGAACCGTTTTCAAGGGTACCTTAACTTCAACAGAGTTATGGCGGTCTTGCACACATAAAGAAGTTTCCCAAATCCATCTTACATAAGACATATTTTCCAAATCCATCTTAGATAGACAAGCTGCTTGACAGCTTTATCTGCTAGAACTGAAGGTTGTTGTTTGTACGGTAGCTTATGTTGCAGCTACACAATTCCATAGTATAAAACAGGGCATTCTAGGAAAATGTAAAAGGTAATCTGCTTCCACAGATTCTAGTGAATTCATTGAGTCAACCAACACCAAGCATGACAAATTGATCATGACACTGCAATATATATATTTATACAAGCAGTATATCTGAACTTTTGACAATCTTGCATTGCTGCAAGCCATTAGGAGTCATGACCTGATCCAACATCTGTTAGAAACAAAGGTAAAAAAAACTTAATCCTATATTTTGCCTCAATTATCTCTGCCATGTATTTATCATACTGGAAAAGAATTGTATTTATAATAGTTTGTGATTTATGAGAAGGCTGGGAATTTTAGATAGGAATCCAACAGATTGAGGAGTAGAATGCTTAAGGAATGGTGGCATAATCTCTATGCAAAATACACACTTTAAGGAATGTACTATTTGGATGGACCTGTGAACTTGAAGAATAGGATTATCCCATTCAACAGACAGAAGTAACAGGCAATGTGTTTGCAACCAGAATATTTGCTCAGAGACTGTACACATCTGTCCTACCAAAAAATCATCACTGACTTCCTGAATCTTCATTATTTCAATGATGCATTTAACAATAAGGTTGTTTTATGCAAATATAAAATGCTACCAGTGATATAAACTCTTAATGTCATTGTAGTCCAGCAACATTTATGTAGCAATCTAGCTCAGAAAGAGATCTAGTTTGAAATGTCACCCTGGAGTATACTTCTAAGGATCCACCAACTTTTAGCTGGGAACAGGTAGCCAATTTGGAGTCATTACAAAGATTTAACTTTCATTGTTTCCTCCTTTGCAACAAATGCAAAATAAATATTTGGCAAAAACCAATTCTCTCCACTTTTTCAGTATGTGCCCGGAATATGCAGCCCTTCCAAGGCTTGAATTATGGAAAATTATTGTCCCCCTTTCCCCCCCCAAAAATTCTATACTTTTGTAGGAATTAAGGCATCAGGTTAGAAACCTGGAGGAGACTGGAAGTTCTAGTCCCACTTTAGTAACAAAGCCAACTGGCTGACCTTGGATTAGTCACTTTCTCTCAGTCCTTAGAAGGAGGCAATGGCAAACCACTTCTGAAAAACTTTGCCAAAGAAATACCAAAGGCTAGTCCAGGTAGTCATCAGGAGTTAAAATTCTGCCTCAAAGGTACACACACACACACTCCACATAAAAGGATAATATACAGTATTTGGGCTAAAATCAATGGCGATTGGAGGTGGTAATGAATGTCATTTAGCATTGCTCACATCAAAACCCTGACATTTCCCTTGTATATCAAATGACCAGGCAATTCTATTTAAGAGCCTTTTTGCATTCTTATGTCTTAGAGCCACTACCAAAGGTTATCTACTCTAATCTGCTTTTCCTTTGTGCATAGTATTCTGAAGATAGCATCAAGGGAGGTAATTCCTATGAACCATTAGATTGTCCTTCGTCTCAGACTGGCAAATCATTACATATGTCCTGATGTTGACAGTCAAATCATGCCCTGTTCATACAAACGCCTCTGCCTCTGGCAGTATGCAAATAGCTACTGGAGAAGGGGGAATATGATATCACATCAACTGTGGCTGAGGCAGTCATCAAAATCTGCAATATCAATTTTGAAGTATTTTCAGTAATGGATCAAATCATGCACATTTGTGGCATTTATAATATCTCTTTCCTCCAAGATCTAAAGGCAACATCCTTATTACTTGTCTCTCCCATTTTCACCTCAGAATAGACGATGAGGAAAAGTTGGCTTGACTGGCCCTAAATCACCCAGTAATATTTATGGTTTGAATGCAGATGTTGAGCCCTCTCTCATTCTAATCCAATGCTCTTGCCACTATGTAGCATTGTCCTAATTCTCCATGCTGCAACGTGGTTGACATCTCAAAGTCAGACAGGATCATGGGAAATTGGACCAAATTTTCCCTAAAACTACCATGGAGCATGATAGCCAGGGGAATAAGCCTCAGATAATTGTTAAAGATAGACTTCAGTGCTGACTTTCAGCCTTGAAACAAAAAATAAGTGTTTCCTGAAAAAAAATATTGCCGGCAGAGTCCTTGGTTGAAGCTTAGCCCACTGCCTGTTGAGAAGGACATTTCTTCATGGAGGATTTTTAATGTGCATAATAATTCACATTTGTATTTTGTTCTCCATCACAGTGTTCGTGCAAAATAGGTTTCCAGCATTTTATTTTAGCCACAGAAGAGTTACAGGACTGAAAATTCAGAAAAAATGAAAGAGCCAAACTATTCTTCCTTAAACTGAAAACATAAATTTATCACTCTATCCACAGGAGCACTTCACATACGGTATGTTTATTTATCTCTGTTCAGTAATTACAAGTCCCAGGAGAGGTGGAAAGCACCACAGATGTAACCATTGAAATATTTCTCCCTCAAGGTCATTGCAAATGAAATTAATTTTAAAAACTGAAAATCAATCACAGAAAACCCCATTTCAAGCCATCAATCAAAAAAAATATTCATTCCATTACCACTGTCCTGGGGTTATTAAACAGAAAGCACCACCCTGGTTTTTGCTGGCAGCCAGAAAGCCAAGGTGCTTTTAGGAATACCTTTTTCTCTCTCTTTTTTTGCATAACTGCCCTGTCTCCTTACATGGAATGTTAAATGGGATCATAGGAAGGGGGGGGGAGTAGGGATGAGTATTTCAATTATTCTCCATCATTAGCTGCAGACTTTTTCTTCTCACACGCAAATGCACGCACCCATCTAAGGAAATACTGGATAGCTGTGCAATGCATTTTGATGGGAGCTTCTAGGAAATTCCATCTGCAAATAATCTAAGAGTCATAGCGTCCTTGGTGCTCTCTGAGCTTGGCTGTTTGCTTACAGACATTTCATTACCTGACTAGGTAAATATCTGCAAGCAAACAACCGAGCTGAGAGAGCACCAAAGACTTCACAGCTCAACCCTGAACTATTTACTGTATATTCTCTTCAACTGAATCCAAGAGTCTGTCAGGATCCTTGTTTCCAAGGAAAACCTGTATGGCAGCTAAGAGATGGACTTGCTTTTATCCATTGGTTAACCCAATCCTTGCTCTCTCTCTCTCTCTCTCCTTTACTTGTACCTCTTCCCTCCTCCCTCTTCCTTCCTTCCTTCCTTCCTCTTTTGATATCATATGCATTTGATAGGGAATGAACATCTATTTAGCATTTAACCCAGTTCAGTGCTGACAGAACCAAGTTGTTATGGCCTGTAATTCACCAGCACTTATATCGTAATAAATATATAGTTTTTAGATTATTGCAAGCCTTTTTGTTGTTTTTCTTGCATCTGAGTAGCAAGTAACTGCTTTGGAATATGAAGGTACCTTTTCTCTATAGCACTTCAGCTTGTAATTAGAAACCATTTCTAGATAATAAAATGCTACTTTCTGCCAATACACATACCTCACAAGATTCAACCGTTTCTTTGTATTGAACATAAGAGAACCATAAACTAATATTATTTTGACAATAAAACTATCTCTCTAAAAAAAATTAGAAGGTATTCCATGAAAGTGGGAGATACATCCCTTTAAAAGACATTCTTTGTATTAATTTAGATGACTGAGTGTGCCTGGTTAACCTTCCCAACCTGGCACCCTCCAGGTGTGCTGACATAACAAGAGATTCAACTAGTGTTAAATCAGAACAAATTCCTGGTTTGAAGGAACTCTCAAGAAAATCCTTTCTAGGGAGCATGGCAATAATGACAACTGCAAGAAGCAGCAGTGCTCCAAGGACACCGAATTTTAATACTTCACAATGACTTAATTTAAGATTGTGTTGAGTTTTTTTCAGAATGTTTACACTTTTCCAGTGTTCATCCACCTATTCCATTTGTCATAGCATGAAGATGCCCCATCATATCTTTGTAGGAAATAAGATCGCAATATAATATCAATTTTATCACTAGCCTGTTCCTCAGGTAGTTTGTAGTCATTTGTGTTCTGGTATACAAGGGTTGTCTTCCTTCTTACGCCAAAAATTTCCATGTAAACCATCTGTGGCATATTTAGGAGGAGCCTTTGGGAAGTGTAGTATAGATTGACAAACAGTTCATCTCTAGTTGGCTCAGCTTGTCTTCTGAGTGTCTATGGAGATTCTCAGTCATCCGGGTCATGGTTGTCCCTAAGGTGCTTTTTCAAGAGGCAACTGGACTTTCTGGTTTTTCTTTGTAGACTTCTTGAAGAAGCGTCTTG
>JANHFP010003116.1:60140-70428 GCA_032468135.1 Calamaria suluensis | reverse complement strand
ACTATAGAATGGAGTGGAATGGGGATAGGGATAGGGATTGGATAGAATGGAATGGAATGGAATGGGGATAGGGATGGGGAATGGGGATGGGATAGAATGGAATGGAACAGAATAGAATAGGATAGGAATAGAATTTTTTATTTGGCCAAATGTGATTGGACACACAAGGAATTTGTCTTGGTGCATACGCTCTCAGTGTACATAAGAGAAAAGACACATTTGTCAAGAATCATAAGGTACAACTCTTAATGAGGGCACAAATAAGCAGTTAATATTAGTAAACAGTCAATATAAATGGTAAGGATACAAGGAACAAAGTTATAGTCATGCAGTCATAAGTGGAATGAGATGGGTGATGGGGATGATGAGAACATTAATAATAGTGCAGACTTAGTAAAAAGTTTGATAGTGTTGAGGGAATTATTTGTTTAGCGGTTCTTCAAAAAATCATAGCAACACATTTCAATTACAAAATCTTCTGTTCTCCATTTTTTATTCAGGTACAATCCTTCTTTTTTTTGATGTGCCCATTTACCTATCACAACAGGATACTGTTGTGTTGTTTATTTAATACACTAGTTTCAAATAGACAGGGTACCAGTCTAAGCCTGGCTTAATAAAACATTTGTAAAAATAATAAAGGAGGAATCAAATAAATAATCACTATACCTACAATAACATGCTATATGTGAGCAAATAAATTGTCTCACGGCTTAGCATAATGGCCTGGTTTATACCCTACTCTAAGACAACGGCTGGGTTTTCAATAAAGACTACCTAACCAATCACAAACTACTCTATCTTACTTTGGTCTACTCTGGTGTATTCTGCTGTGCACACAGCATCAATATTGTTGATATTTACAGTAAAAAAAAACACCTCCAGAGAAGACTTTCCCCAACCATCATTATGAGATAGGATATAATTTAAAGCATTTTAACCTGACCTTGTAGTGTCAGTAGTGTATAAAAAGCAGGAGTAATGGTCCCTCCCTCCAGTTTACATTAAAAAAATAATCCCAAAGAAAAACAGATTAAGAAAAGAGAAAAAGAGAAAACACAATTTGGGAATCAATTTTTAAAACCTAATCTTCTTTGGGGGTGCACAAAGCAACTTTCAGCCATTCTTCACTAGTCAGTGAATGGAGTAAAAAAACCTCACTCTAATCTTCCCAAAATACAGGTCAGCCAACATTTTAATGGCTTGTGGTTGATATCAAAGGATTAAGAATGGAGATAGCTCTGGGATTTCTCTGTATACTAATTGTTTTTGGAGGCCTACAAATGAGAATTTATAAGCCTTTTCCATTTGGCAGGAAAAATGCTGAGGTTATTCCAGAAACAGCGTCTTCAAAAGCGACCCAGTCTTCTACTGAAAGAACTATCTGCCCACGTACCTCTGTTTCTGCTGATGAGACGTCACGAAAAAGTAAGTTTCATGGTACTACCATAGTAATCGTTTCACCTCTCTTATTGACACCAGCTGCCAATGTTCCCACATCACTGAAGGACTCTTCAAATGGGAGCGTAAGCAAGATACTTGCATCAAGTACAAGACAGTGGTACTATTTTGCATTCTGAAAACATAGCTTGTAGCTTGAGAGATCCAAAAGGTTTTTGTTGTGCAATCAAGCATTCCTCTGAATTTTACAGAGACTTGATGATAACATCGTATATTGGTACTTTTCCTACTTATATTTTTTAAACAAAAGAAAAATCAGCTAAATAAGGAGTGACGGAACAGTTGCACAATATATTTTGACTGACAGAATTAGAAGCTGTTTATTTTATTTACCTCCCTACCATTCTGCTATTCTTTTGTTTTACTGTCCTGTTCAGAAAATCCATAATATAATCAAGGTTGACTGACTAGCGCATAGCTCTGTGTGTACTTTGAAATGACAAGACTTGATAAAAACAGAGGGAAACATATGTAGCAAATTCATACTGCAGTTTGATAATGGATATAACTGGGTACAAGATAAAGGTAAAGGTTCCCCTCGCACATGTGCTAGACTTTCCTGACTCTACGGGGCAGTGCTCATCTCTGTTTCAAAGCTGAAGAGCCAGCTCTGTTGCCTCTATGGTCATATAGCCAGCATGATTAAACGCCAAAGGTACATGGAACACTGTTACCTTCCCACCAAAGGTGGTCCCTATTTTTCTACTTGCATTTTTTACGTGCTTTAGAACTAAGTTGTGTCATGCCTCTGTCAGTGTCCGACTCAGAGGTTGAGGATTAACAGCTGGCAGAGAGCAGTGAGGAGGAGGCTGGAGCTGAGGATGAGCATGGGGAAGAGCAGGCCCAGGCTGGATCCAGTGAGCTAGGGGCAGAGCCAGAAAGGGGAAGTTCAGAGGAGGAACTGGGAGCAGCTGAAGTGAGGAATGAGACGCAGCTGAGCTAAAATCTTTAAAGCTAGCCAGTTTGCGATTAGAAGTGCTGGAATCAAAGGCTGACTTTCCAGTTGTAGCTTCTCGGTGACCTCGTCTTCCTGGGTATGATTTCCTAAGCCAATTTTGTTCATGTTATCTTAAGAATTACCTTTGGACTGCAGCCAGAGTTCGTCTTGGCAACTATCCACTTTGGTTTTGGAAGTAAACCAACATTGAGAGAAAGAATGCATTTGGGTTTTTTAAATAAAGACTGTTTATTTATAAGTTCTTGCTTTTTCGTTAATTGCTTTGAGCTAGATCATCACAGGTTGGCAGAAGCTGGGACAAGTAACGGGAGCACACTCTGTTATGTGGCACTAGGGATTCAAACCACTGAACTGCCAGCCTTTCAATTGAAAAGCTCAGTGTCTTAGCCACTGATCCATTGCGTCCCTATATCTGGGTATAATTTGTCTTAAATATAGATTTCAATTTACTCCACAATTCTGGTATTGTTAGGAACTGCCTTATCCAGTTAAGCACATATGTAAATAATACACATGAAAAGTCAGTACTTTTAGAAATAGTTTTCAATTTTGAAAAGAAAAACAGATACAAAGAAAATACATAGAACTAAAATAATTAAAAGAGACTTTTATATCAACTGGGACAGCATCTTTCTGGATTTATGCAGAACCGGGACACAGGAGTTAGACTTTTTTTTAAAAAAATGTCTACAATATTGGATTTTATTTCTCTTCCTTTCATTCTTCCCTTTGCAGCAAAGCGAGTGGCTCCACCCAGACCTACCATGCCTCCACCCCATCCTCAAATCACGCCACCTGTTCACCGTCACATGGCTCCTCCTCTTCCTCCTCCTCCAGAATCTCCCTCCATCCCTAAGGCCTTGCCTCGAAAATCAGTAGGGGGACCAGCACGGGCTCCGGTTGTGCCACCACCCCTTCCTCCCCAGCCTGCCAGACGGCACAGCCACAAAGCTCTGCCATCGCCTAGGCCTCCTTCAGAAGCTACGAACAGTAAGGCAGCTACAGCTGTCGAGGGTTCTACTAATGTCTGCAATAGAGAAACACCCAAAGATTCTTCCCACATGAAGAAAGAAGCCAGTGAAGGAAAGAACAGCAGCTCTCCACCTGCTGCTGCTCAGAAAGTAGAAAGTCCGGAGAACGCCTGAGAAGGAAGAGTTTCACTGGCTTTGCTTTGGCTGCAATTTGTTGCAATTCTTTTCTGCCTGGTACCTGGTTAAGATGTTCCCCCAAATGCATTAAGGTGCCAGGGACATCTCCCTTGGGACCCTTATGTATGGTCATCTTTTTTAATCAAACAACCCCCCACACACTCACAAAACAAATAGAAAAAAACCCTCTTCCTGTTTACAAACATTAAAGCATCAGTTAGTTCATGCAATATTTCAATCCAAGCACTGTACAGACTCAGCAATCTGATTCAACATACTTCACATTCCTACTATACTGTTGTCAGGCACAACATAGCTTTTCATTAACAGTACTATGCTTTTTTATTACTTTTGACAAGACATTTGTGAAAACTTCTGAATAAATGTTAAAAGAAGATAAGACTGTGTTGTCTTTTCTTTACTGCAGTTATACCATGCATCTTGCATTCATCCTACCTATGAGAATTATGCTTACCTTTTTAAAAAGCGGTTAGTTATTTCGCTGGAGTAACATTTTATAACTCAGCTTTAAGAATGTGTCTAGTTCATCTAAGACAGAGGTTCCCAAACTTAGCAGCTTGAAGACTTGTGGACTTTAACTCCCAGAATTCTGGGAGTTGAAGTCCACAAGTCTTCAAGCTGCCACGTTTGGGAACCTCTGATCTAAGATGACCCAAAGAGTTCGTACAGGTAAAAGGCAAACCAAAGACACTGTGTATCAGTTTTGTATTTATCAAAGATAAATACAGCTCTTGTTTTTATTGAGATAAAATGTGTTTTGTAACATTATAAAGTCTAATAAATACCATATTTTGCAGAGTATAAGATGCTCCATAATATAAAACACGCAATAATTTTGGAGACGAAAACAAGAAAATAAAATCTGCCTCTGCCTGCCAGCATCCATCAGTATTCACCTTGCAGCAAACAGCCTGGCCAGCTTCAGCATGTTATTGCAGCCTGATTTACCACAAACAGCTGATTGGCATTTGGATCAGCCTCCTGGAATACCACCAATTAGCTGTTCCAGGCTGCACCCACCAGAGCCCATTGCCACTGCTCCACATCATGTTTTTGGCCTTTGCATGCTCCGTTTTAGACCCATTCCAGGCTGCAGGGATCACCACAGCACACCACTGCTGATTGCCACCTCTATGTATTGTGTTTTTGGCCTCTGCATGCCCCGTCTTTTTTCCTCCATGCGTCATATTTTCGACCAGTTCCCGGCAGCAGAGAGCATTCATGCTGACACAATACAAATGTGGCCCATCAGAAGCAACTGAAGAGTTCAAATCGCTACCCTTTCCTGGACTGCCAGATTTTTTCTGCATGTTTTTGCAGGGCTACTAGACTGTACCTTCAAAAATGTGCTTTATTTCCCAAACGTGTACCTGTGCCAGGCACAAAAGACCAGTCCAGGCGCACACATGAAGGTCCAATTCAACAGATTTATTTCTAAACAGCCTATGCACAGAAATCTTCTCAACTAATGATGAGCCCCCTTTGTCGTTAAATAAGGGTCCATGGAACTCAAGGGAATTTGAGACTCTAAGCTGATTCTTCTTTTAACTCCACCCCCAGGTTCTGCCACTCCTTTGCTATCAATAGATTCAAATTCAATGTAAATCACTCTAATCTAGACGGTAGGAAGTACGACTTCTGCAACAGAGTTATAAATGTCTGGAACACCCTACTTCAGTGATGGCTAACCTTTTTGCCATCGCGTGCCAAAAGTGGGGGGTGCCCAGGGGTGTTGTGTGCCCACGTGCCCACACCCATAATTCAATTTGTTCTAGTACCCTCCCTAGAAAGGCTCTGGAGCCTGGGGAGAGTGAAAAAGAGGCCTTCTCAACACCCCTAGGCCTTGCAGAAGCTGGAAACAAGCCTCTTTCCCAACTTCTGGTGGGCTTGGAAGGCCAGAAAATCAACTGGCCAGCGCCTGCATCTGCATCAGAGCTGAACTAGGGCAATGCTCACGTGGCCATTGATATGGCTCTGTGTGCCACCTGTGACATCCGTGCCATAGGTTCACCATCACTGCCCTACCTAGTCCTGTTGTTAGTCTCGCCAATCCCCGTGCTTTTTCCCTTAAACTGTCTACCTTGGACCGTTCAGGCTTTTTTAAGAGGTCCTTAAGGGGGTGCGCATAAGTGCTGCGTGCCTACCGTCCCTGTCCTACTATTCCCATCTATTTGTAATCATGCCATGTGTTTATGGCTATGTTTTGCCTATTTATATCTTTAATTGTGCCAATTGAGCCAGCATAGCTGGCTGGGGAATTCTGGGACTTGAAGTCCACAAGCCTTGAAGCGGCCAAGTTCGAAGTTCCCTGGTAACAGGTTTACAGCACGTGCCACTTTATTTTGACCCGCCTCTTCCTCCCTTTCTTCCACCAATAGGATAAAGCTACAGCGGGGCGGAGGAACACTAGCATAGCCTTCCCGAGGCTCGGTTGTAAAAGAAGACGAGCGCCCCCTGGCGGGTCTCTTGCTCAGAACGCCCTCTTTGCGTTTTCTTTATTTCTCTTTCCCCTCCTCCCCCGTCCCCGGCACACCTTTCTTCCCGCAGCCCGCTTTCATCACCCTCCGGCCTTCCGCCCCTTTTAATGGCCTCCCTCGCGGCAGCAGCCCGCGAATGGGCGACGGACCCTGCGGCCGATGCCCCACCCACACCCCCGTGCGGCCGAGCCCCCGGCTCTTCTGGCATCTGATTGGCGCCGTCTCCTAAGCCCGTCAAGGGAACGGCGCGCTTCTGATTGGCTGCGTCTCCGCGACGGGACGGGAGAGGGGGGCCGGGGCGTCGGGCGAGTGCGGTTCCAGGCATGGCGGGCTGCAGGCGGCTGAGCGGCGCTTGTCTGCGCGAAGTGCTGGGCGAGGCGCAGGGGCTTCTCTTCGACTGCGACGGGGTCCTGTGGACCGGGGAGCGGGCGGTTCCCGGGGCTCCGGAGCTGCTGGAGCGCCTGAGCCACAGCGGGAAGACCACCCTGTTCGTGTCCAACAACAGCCGTCGCTCCGTGGCCGAGCTGGAGCGTCGCTTCTCCCGCCTCGGCTTCCGCGGCGTCGGCGGCGAGCAGGTGTTCAGCTCCGCTCTCTGCTCCGCTCACTACCTCCGCCAGCGCCTCCTGGGCGGCGGGGAAGAAGCCGGAGACTTGGCCAACCCGGGCCGGGTCTTCGTGCTGGGCGGGGAGGGGCTGCGCGGGGAGCTGCGCGACGCGGGGCTCCGCCTGACCGGAGAAGAAGGGGACGGCGGCGAAGAGCCTCCGGGCCAGGAGTCGCTCCCGGTGCTGGCGGTCGTCGTCGGCTACGACGACCAGTTCACCTTCTCTAAGCTCTCGGAGGCCTGCGCCTATTTGCGCGACCCGCGGTGCCTGCTGGTGGCCACCGATCCGGACCCCTGGCACCCGCTTAGCAGTGGGCAGCGCACCCCGGGTGAGTGAGGGCGGCGGGCCGGCCGGAGGGGTTGGCCAGGCTCTGGAGACACCACCACCTCCCCCTTTGCCAGCACCGAGGCTCAGTTGCGTCGCCCGGCCCTGGGCCTGTTACCTCTGTGCATGCCGGCCTTTAATCTTGCATTTGGCACAAACTGAGAAAAAGGGTAGAGAGAAGAAAGGGAGGGTCATCCAAAGCAGGGGTCCCCAACCTTTCAGGCCTCAGGGGCCACTAAATTTATAATTTTAAATCCCGCTGACCACTAATATGAATCTTTTAAAAAATATAAATAGCATTTAGTGCAGTATAAACATTTTCTCCGGACCACCCCAGAATTTTCTTGCAGACCACCAGTGGCCCATGGACCACCGGTTGGTGACCACTGATCCAAAGCGTTCATAGGATCTGGGTAGACTTAAGGCTGAGGAATGGATTTTTTTTTCACTTGTTATATCATCTACTCTGGTCTTTGATATCTTGCTTTCTGTTACAGTATGATAAATGCCCCGTAATGAGATTCAAACAGACTAATATTTCATTCAGGTAACGGCATACACACCATAATTTATTTGAAGAACCCTGAGGCATTGAGCGAAGCTTTTGACAAGATGAAGGTAGTGTGAACTGAAGGGATGTTCTCAGAAGTCAAGGGTGCCTTTTCCTTAAAGGCTGAAGAGTTTAGCCTTTATGTCACTTTTTTGTAACATTTTACTAGCAATCGTTTTTGGAAGAACACTTGGTGTATTAACACTGCCAGTGATCAAATAACCTTATGGAAGTTCTTGGGTGTTGCTAAGATATGAGTCTGGCACAGTTTCTACATTCAGGGTGGTTGTTTTTTTACTAATACTATTTACTATTACGATTTTTTGCTATTTTTTTAAGTAGTCCCTTTTGCATGGTTGTTAACTAGCAATTCCAATAAGATGGCTTTTAGTAAAGTGACTTGCAGGTAGAAAGTAAATATCTATTAGTCAGTTCTTCAAGTAAGATGAGTCAACATCTGTTTTCCCTGGACCATTGCAAGCAACTCCTTTAAGAACTTTATGAGTTTTAAGTTGTTTTTGTGGAATTTTGAAACAATCCCTGCACTGAATGGGACATTCTCCATGATTGGCAAGAGAATTTGGGAGGGGGGGATCTCAATCTCTATTGATAAAAGATATATTTGTGAATCTTCATACATCCTAGTCTTGCCCTCATAAAATGGTTATCAGTTCCCCGGGTTTTTTTTTTAAACTTTACTCCAAAATTGGTTGATCTTACTATTAACAATACTACCTGAAGTGTGTACTGTAGGGTAATATATACTTATATTATACAGACTAATAAAATGTATCCATTCATATCTAATTCTAGCCTTGAAATGTTACATATTCAAGTGTATCTCTTTCTGAACAACTGGGAAGCTTGTATTTATAAATCCTTGGAATCCACTTGCAAGATTTTTCCAACCGGGACCCCAACTGAGCTGATAGAATTTCTTGGATTATAATGTAACTTGCGGCAAAATCTTTGGTAAAACCATGTGAATCTGTTTCACATAAACAGTAAAATTAGATACAAACTTTCCATTTAAGTGAAAGTTAAGTTTACTTTGTCTCACTAGCTAGAACCCAAAATGACCCGTTTCACACATCCTTTATTGCAAAGGTTCCCAAACTTGGCAACTTTAAGACTGGTGGACTTCAACTCCCAGAATGAGAACCAAGCTCTCATTCCCAGAATTAAAGCTGCCAAGTTTTGGAGCCTCTGCTTTATTGGGTCAATTAATTTGGTTTGCCTAAATATGCCAGGCAGTGGCATTGCTGCCACTAATGAAAGTCAATCTTTTGATTGTTGGTTGTCTTGTCTCTTCTCTTTCAGGCACAGGGAGCCTCACTGCTGCCGTTGAAACAGCCTCTGGTCGCAAAGCCACAGTCATTGGCAAGCCAAACACCTACATGTTTGAATGCATTGTAGAGCGCTTTGGCGTAGATCCATCCCGCATGCTTATGGTGGGTGATCGGCTGGAGACGGATATCCTGTTTGGCAAGAACTGTGGCCTTGACACTGTCTTGACCCTGACAGGCGTCTCTGATTTAGAGGAGGCACAGGCTTACATGGCCAGCGACAGCCCTTCAGCTAAGGACCTGGTGCCTCACTACTATGTGGACAGCATCGCAGACTTGATACCAGGCCTGGATGAATGAGGGGAGAAGTGGGCGGGTAACAGTCCTGTTTCCATTCCGGACTGCCAACCTTTCCTCCTCCTCCTCCTCCTCCTCCTGCCTCCCCTCTTGAATCTGGGCTCATCACATTCCAGTGTTTCTCCAAGATGGAAGAGAGTGGGACTAATTCCCCTCCCATTCTTTAAGCTTAATTGGTTTTATTTTAGGCACAGTAGGAGAGCAGGAAATCTAATGTGGAAAAAGAAATTGATTGTTTACAGGCCAAACTAGTATTTTTTTTTTTTTTATCACGGTAGCTTTTTATTTAAGTTATTGTTTTATTGTAGCCAATAGTGGTCTTCCTACTGTTGGCTTTTGCTTTACTTTGAAGCATAATGACGTGCTCGATGTGCTTTTACAGTGTGTCCCCAGGCTTAAATATAACCGTTGCCATTCCATGCCCATTTTTGGAGTTCTTCTCCAAGACCCTATGCTGTGAAAAGGAAACATCAGGTACATATTCAGAAAATATGACATTAGACCTCCACAAAATGGTCTTTTGGGTTTATCCCTGTGGATGTTTTATGTAGTTGAAGTTCATTCAAACAATTTAGCTGATCCAGGAGTCGTAAGAACCTAAGAGCATTTTAAAAAAAATTGAAGCTAAATACAGGAGCCATTCTAGTAAATTTCTCCACAGGTTTTGTCCCAAAGTACTTTGTTTTGTGCAGGAAAGGAAATGACTGCTGTCAAAAGGAACTCAGTATCCAGAGTATATATTAATGAACTTAAATTCAATGTCCTTTTTGTTGTCTTGAGCCTTATCAAGTTAAATGTTTCTTTCATCTATCCAAATTCATTTTGGCATATGGAATTGCTACTGCTGCATCGAACTAAGTTGCATACAATATTTTTTGTGCCACAGTGTTCAGCCCTGACTCACTTTATCTTGGTAATTCTCCTGTGGTCACAGCCTCCAGATATTCTTGCCTAAGCAAAACCAAGAACTTGGTGTTGTTTTTTTCCTAACCCCACCCCCACCCCAAAGCGGGTAAAGTAAGAAGAGGTTGGATAACCCTTTGTCTGAAGTGGTGTAGGTTTTCCTGCCTGGGCAGGGGGTTGGACTAGAAGACCTCCAAGGTC